>JBCJKH010025157.1:8591-18744 GCA_039877255.1 Loriculus beryllinus | reverse complement strand
AGCTGAGCTGGCGGCTCCTGGGCAAGTCCTGTCGAGGACTTGAGGCTCCCTCCTCGGTGGCTCTTGTCGCTATGAGGAGAGGCCCCTGGACGCTGATCTCCCACCGCTCCGCTCCGGTGTTGCAGGCGTCCTCTCTCATTTGAATACAAAATAGAAGAAGGTG
Source organism: Loriculus beryllinus (assembly GCA_039877255.1). Lineage (NCBI taxonomy): Eukaryota > Metazoa > Chordata > Aves > Psittaciformes > Psittacidae > Loriculus > Loriculus beryllinus. Next base: position 18,581 of record JBCJKH010025157.1, on the reverse strand, counting down.
TTAAAACTTACTAATGCTGGTTTTATGCTTATTATGGTCTTCTGGAAATAGCTAAAGATAGGAGAAGTAGCTGTGGTTTACTGCTTTTCTATTTTTCTGAAGGTCAATGGCATCAACATTACTATTCCCTAATAAAATAATGCAAACTGGGTTTTATAGAAGAAAGCAGATGATAATATTCCATCAAAATGTTTTACTTTAGACAACTTCTCATGGGGGTTGGGAAGAGAGGAGCTTTTTTGTAGATTCCAGACACAGTGAAATTTTGGGTTTTTAAACAAAGTTTTCTCCTGAAGATTAAAATCAGCATTGTGAAAGTTGAAACCCTGACATAATTTCAGTTTGGAAGCACATGAGCAAAAGGGCAAACATGAACCTAAAGTTTCCTAGCACATGTTGATTAGCAATGAGTTTTTTTATGTTTCTAATGTTTCATTTCATGTCTTTTCATTGCTTAAAATGTCAACTGGTGACCATTATTGTTAAAGGCAAAAGTATTATGTTTCTGTTCACATATTTGTGTGACTTGTTACTTCTCATCTTCCCTCTTCCTGTTTCATAAGCACTTTTGGAAACACATTGGGAAAATATGAAGGATATAAAATAGGATGTAAAGAATTAATTCTTGAAGACACTAATGCTCAAATTGAAATTGTTTAAGGTATAACTGAAACAAAAGGTATATATGTTGCTATTCTGATAAATTTTCAGGGAGCTGGAAATGTATTAGCTGTCTGTATACATATAGTCTTTTCAACTTACAGACATTTGCACTGAAAGAAAATTATGGCTTCTTGGGAAAAAGAGAGAAAGAGAAACACATAATAGTAAAATATCCATACTTAGAGTTACCTGTAAGACTCACACTATCAGTGGAAGTTTGGCTGGTTGTTTGAATAGGTTTCGCTCTTATGGTCTAACAGACTCAAGGGCTTTTTTTCTGATCTGTAGGCTGTGTGGGTTTGATACCTTGAGAGTCAGTGTGCAAAGGAGAGGAAACTGGAATTTGTGTGGACTTAGGCAGTGCTGATAGGAAAAGCAAACCTGTTACATCAGTTCTCAGATTCCTTCTAAATCAAGCCCTCATACTGCTTTGGCAGCTAGTACCAAACAATAAGTCAAATTTATAGAAAAGAAGCTGGGTGAGAGGAAAATTCAAGATTTTTTTTGCTCTAATAGGGAACACATTCTAATGTGAAGAAACCTGTCAGTCTATAAAAAAAACATGACGTTTTAAAAATCATCTCTGTAGTCTGATTAAATATGGAAATTATTTTTACACAAAGTGAACATTATACAGTTCTGAGCTTAAGTTTTTCTTTTTTTCCTGCACATTCAAACTATTCCAGGAGATGTAACTAAGTCACGTGTCGCTTACCATTGATCTTTAACATAAATCATAAAATCAATGAAAATTAAAGAAAAAGGTCAGTGAACTTTGTTTCATTCCTACTATACTTATATCTTCTCTTTTTAAAATAAATTGTATTATTTTTGTGCTACAATACCTTCTTGTTTTGAGGGGACAACAAATAACAACTGGGATGTTATTTACTTTGATTCCATAATAGAGTTTTCAATTTCTGATATGAAAAAACCCCAGAGGAACACACAGTAGAAGATCTGATACCAGACATTAAAACTATTTTAACTTTTGGGTCACAGTAACAAGAATTGAATCCAGCTTCATCACATAAGGAAGTAGTACTTAACCCTTGCATTATAGTAGAAGAAAAAAGTTTTTCAAGGTCTAAATTAACAATGTAATGAAACAAATTAAGTATTTTACTTTTTTTCTTCCAGAGAATTAATGGAGATATTTTAGAGCATACTTAAGACCAGATATAGTATAATTTTCTAACAGGGAAATGAGAAAAAGGTGGAGCTTTCTCCACTTATTCAGAGCTGCATCAGACTTTTGTACATTTGTGACTTCATCCTTTGTTCAAAATTTTTTTTTCTTCCATCAAAGAGTCACCAGAGAATACTTTTTCTTTCTTGAAACATAAGTACTCAATTTTTATGAATGCATTGGATTAAAAAATCTTCAGTTCAGTATGTTTCAATTATCCTTAAATAATTTTATGTTATGAATTCAGAGCTGTTTATTATATTTCTTCTTATTCATTTTGATGTGCGTTGATTTTTCTTCCTCAGCTGTAGGTCATGCTATGGAATTAGTAATACAGCCATTCTGCTACTGACTAATAACTGACAGAAGCAGTTTTCATGAACTTTTTTGAAGATTGCTATATCTGTGGTTTTATTTCTCAGTTTTTCAACTTGTCTTGACTTTTCAAGATACTTGCAAACTCCTTATCAGTATGGTTTCCAAACTTGTGCTAAGTTCATTGTATAGCTACGTGTATTGTCTAGCCAGTTCAGGAAAATCACTTAAAACCAGAAACCAAACAGTCTCAATATATTTTAATTTTAACCTTAATAGAAAAAGAACCTTATGTCAAATTACCAAGACAAATTATTCAGGACTCTAGAGATCATTATTAAAACTTTCTTTACTTCAAAGTCCAGTTAAATGTACCAGATAAGAGTGACTTCTGGATGGACTTCAGAAGATCCTGGAAAGCAAGATTCCTAAATCAGAGCATTGAACTACAGATAGTAAAGCTGCCTTTATACCTGAGCAAAAAATAGTACACAAAAATATTGGAGATATTCCTATCTTGATGTACATAAACAACTTAGAGTCAGCATTATTATGCATGTGCTTAAAGATGAGCACTTCTATGAATCTTTGCAACATGGAGAGTGATAACATGCCTAGGTTTAATGTTGCTGTTAAAATGCTAGTTAAACAGATTATTAAGAGCTATAGAAGCAGCTTCAGTTCTCTAGCTAGATAAGAAAACCCAGTAGTTGTGATATTTTCTCTGGCCTTAGAAGTGATGAATCAGCATGGTAAGGAAAACAGCTCTTTCTGTACTATTTCAGTTTGTAGTACAAAGGTTTGCTTAGAAATGTGAGTTGAAAGATTTTAAAAATTTACTTTATTTTAAATTGTGAGCAAGACATTTTATGCTCTATTATGCTGTTTGTTAACTTTATAATTTAACTTTAAATTAAATTAAATGTCTTTTTTCTTTCTTTTTTTTTTTTTCACTCCTGAATGTTTATATTTTGCTTTGAAATTTGCTACAATTTGACATGGGTATAATATATTAAACACAATGATAAGTACAGAAGCTCTTGGAAATGTTTCTTGCAGTGACTACTTACAGCACTGTATTCTGTTGTATTCTAACAAATGATCAATATGTTCTCAATATACACCATTTTAAGTCCTACATCTGTTGCAAAAGAAAAGCAAAGCCTAATACAGACAATTAATTTTGTAGGATATCCAGATTGACTGGATATAGTGCATGGTACTATACATGAAATGCACTAACCAATGTTAATTTTAACTAAACTTACACATAAAGATGAAAGTTAAACTGCTGAAGGTTCATATCTGTTCTAAGAAAGGTATTAAGTCAGAAAGAAGATGGGAACCCTTGAGCAGTACGGGAAGTGTAACTTGGAAGGGGCAGTTTACTGTGTTAGCAGGTCTTGCATCATTGTTTCCCTGACCTGAACAACCTCAGTAAGTGCAGGATGGGCTTTTGATGAAATCTTGATATCAAGTGAGTGTTTTCTAATGATTTTATTTTCTAACATTCCATTGGAATACCTTTTTACTCGTTTTTTCTCCATCACTTTCTGGTTTGAAATGTTTTGCCCCAAATATTCCTATTAAATGACCCCTTATGAGTCACAATACAGACTAATATTCGTGATTTTTACTGTGTGAAATAGCAAGCAATTAGAAAAAAATAAGTCATAAACATATACTAAGCAAATGGATCATGTAGGAAAGAGAAGAAAGGATGTATGCAGTCCTCAAATCAAACAGTTGCAGCTTAGCACCTGAAGATCCACTATTAGTTAACTGCAGTGTGGGAGGGTTATGATGCTGAAGCTCACAGATGCTGCTTTCATGTACTTTTTCTTTGGATGCGTATGTCTCTGCAGGTAGCTGCTCACACATATTCTACCATTCAGTGGGGTGGTAAGGGTCATAGCAGGCAAAATTTTAACAGATTCATTAGAATCATGTTTACATTAACCTTAAATTCATATACGTTGGCAAATAACGAATAAGCTCTGCCAGCAATTCGAATTGAATGATAGAAATATCTATGTAATAAATAATTCGACTATGTGTGTTTTACTTTACAGAAAATTTTAAAGTGTTTGGCAAAACATTTTTCTCAAAAAATATCTCAACAACAAACTTCTCTGGATGAGGAAAATCTGTCTCTCCAGCTGTAATGATAAGTTTCTTCTTAAGCAGTGTGAAAAGAAAAAACGCTTGCACTATATCTTTTAGAATAATTTACATGATCAGATAATGAGAAACAAAGTTGAATGTGCCACTACGTTGCTGGGTCTTTTAGCTGTTCTATTCTCAATGATAATTCTGCATAACTAAGCTGTATGCACGTTACTGAACATATAATCTAAGGCGCTAAGATGTAGCATATATATTATAAGCATGCTGCTTGTTCACTTTTAAAAATGGAAGATAATGTAGCTATGAGCTAAAATCGCATTCATATGGCTGAGTTTCCAACCAAAACAATAATGTCAGTGGAAGGTAGAGCATTTAATTTAAAATTTAGAGGCTTTTGTTGGATTGTGTCATAACCATGATGTTATTTAAACCTAGGAAGGTTATACTTAATTATAGATATGACAGAATTTTTGACAGTTCAACCTCTTTAATGGATTATAGTTTCTCATTTAAATATAAGCAGGAGGAATAATAGTAACAAAAATGAATCTACAAATTTAACAAGCTTATTTTTGTATGCTTAATAGCTATCTTTGAAGAAGAATGCACCATGTTGCACTTTAAAAAATTGACAATATTTATTAAGCCACAAAAGAGCTTATGTAGCTTTGTGATTATGGACAGGAAAGAATATTAGAAAAGGCAAAGTTAGCAAAAAAAAAGCTTTAAAGTAAGCAGAAATTACATGTCAGTCATAGACATTAAAGCTGGCTGTTTTTAAACTCCAACTGCTAAGCCCTGGGCTTGAAACAAGAAAATGATGAGGTAGGCTGAATGAAATGAACACAAATGCTAATGTTTAGAACTTTACCAAAAGTTAAAATACAAATGCTTGCTTTAAGGAAAAGGTTTCAAATAAAATAAAAGGATCAAACGTATGATTATGTATGAATATATAAACTGAAATCCACACACGCAGAATATGTTAAAGAGAGACTTTTCATTTCTGTTGAGAAATCTTCCCACTGTATGCTTTTAAAGACTGAAGTTTCATGTTTTCTGTTACCAGAATGCAGAAATAAGCTTTTTCTTATTGAATAAAAACATATGCTTTGCTTGAGGAAGGAAGGAACCTGGCAGTGTTCAGACAGAATAAGACTGTCATCACTGAATACAATAAAAATCAGCATCGACAGATTTATTTTCTGCTTTTTCTGAGCACTTGATGCTGTAAATCACAGCCTTTTCTGAGCAATTCAGCAGTAGACTGAGAATGCTTCTTAGAATAATTAGCAGATGTTGAATAATCTGTTATCCTATTTAGGAAATCCCATCTTAAATTCCTTACCTCTGAAATCAAATACATTTACATGTACTTATTCTTATAAATGCCCCCTTACATGAGTGTATGTGGTTTTCAGTGTAGTTTTATACTGTAATAACTCTGAAAAAACCTCACTCTATTTTTACTGTGTTCATCTGCAAGATAAAGCAACATTTGTAAAAACTAGAAAATAAATGTCTGTGATAAAAAAATCCCGTATGTGTTGAAATTAAAAATATTCAAATTAAAAGCCTCTTGTAAGGCACATCTAGAACCATCTATATTAGAACAGCTCATTATTCAAGACTGCCTTGAACATACTCATCTTAGTTGTGTGTGTGTGTGCATGCATGTGAATGTACCTGTACATCTGCCATCAGAAAGAAAAATAAATTAGAATATGGAGGCAGTTAAGGCACTCCAGAATGCTTTCTCTATGAGAAAGCTGTTTTTAACAATAACAGCTGGCCAAATTATGGATTCTTTAGTCAGAAAACTTGAATAGAAATAACTGAATGTGACCTAATAATAAGACAATGAACTATGTGGCTATTGCAGATAAAATGTAGCAGAATATAGAGCCTTGATGTAATGGCAAGTGCTCATTTCATACCTTTGAAGTGAGTAAAAGCAGTGCTAGCTGTTTGACTGAAATGTTGCAGGCAAATGTAAACTACAAACAGCAGTTCTAAGAAAGCTGGAATAACAGAATAAGCTTTGTTCTTCTATAACCTGAAAAGAAATACCATTATAAGGTAATCAATATATTTTTTTGATAAAAGAGAGAAAGAGAACAAATACAGCCCCTAATATTGTTGCCTATGTCAAAAAGAAGCACTTTTATCTCCATGGAAGAGGTAGAAAAACAAAAGTGAACATTCAAAGTTCCGGCATTCGTGCCCTTTTGTGATTTGACAAGAACAATGCAACTCAAAGGCTATCAGAAGTGCAAGGACTAGCACACTCAACAGGACTTCTGCATCTAGAATTCACAGTCAGACTGAGCAAAGTGATGTGTTCATTGTGGTTTACAGTTTGTTCTGCAATGCTAATAGTTTTTTTGCCATTAACATGAGAGATGGAGTGCATCAATGCACCTGCCATTAGATTGAAAAGCTAACTGCCTTCTTAAGAAGCGCCGTGCCCTAAAATAAACTAAAAAATCCTTCTAGACTTTGCCACACAGCAGCATCTGGGGGATTTCAGATTTCTTAAAGAAGCACAGAAAATCATGAGATCAGGTATCATACAGAAACTACCAGTAAATGTTTTTAAAATTGCAAGTACAGTATCTAGGCACTTTGCTTGTTTTGTGCTCCAAGCCCTTGTTCCCAGCAGCAAAAAAACCAGTGCAGAGGTGCAGCATGTGATAGGTTCATGGAAGGTACACATATCACTGTACATGTCTTGTGTCACTGGAAATGGGCTGGGGACACTGGTGGAGCTATATAAACTTGAATTCAGACAAAAAGATTCATCCCTGCAGGTTGTTTCTCACAAGCTTTCTGAAGGTGACATTTCATCTCATAAATTTTCATCAGAAAATACATTTCACTCCATACGAGTGAAAACTATTGTCTTTAAACACATGCAGTGAATATTTTTACCTGAAATTTGTAAACATTTATGAAGAAAAGGAATAAAAATAAAGCCATGATCTCTGTTGTATCATTACAATTAACAGCTGTAAATCAAACATCAAATAGGTAGCCCTTGTGAAGGCTATATATTACTTGCGGAAAAGTCTATGCAAATAAAACATGACATATCAAAGAAAATTTAAAAGAAATTTAAAAAAATCACACAAAAATTGTCACATCTATTCATCTAGAGATAACAGGGAAAATTATTAGCTGGACACAAGCACAAAGGCTACTTCTGAGCTAGTGAAAATAATTAGTGCCAGATTGGGTGTTTGGCCACAGTATCAAAGACCTGCTTCATTTTTATTAAGCTCTTCTAGTCACCAGAGCCCTGTGCTTACACACCACAATGAATTTTTCAGGTAAACATTAGGAGGCAAGAACAAAGCCATACCACAGCCCTTTAGAACATTAGTGTAGATGATGGCTTTCTGGTGCTTGACTCCATTCCTTAGCAATATTTAATTTGCTGCTACAGAATTATGGTGAACAATGTTGGATGTTATTGCAAATGTTACTTAATGGCTGTCAGTGGTATAATTTATTGCAATTTCTATTTTCAAAAAATTACCTTCAGGCACCGGGAAACTTAAGTCTGACTAACTTCTGGGTTTCTACATAATGTTTTATTCAGAAATAGGTTTTTCTTGAATTTTTTCTTATTGTATTTGAAAACTCAACTTACTAGGTATCTCACTGGCTGGATACATGACAAGCTTTATGTAGATATATATTGTGGTCCCCAGACCAGTCACTTAGAATCCAAAAGACAAATTACATGATTGAAGGCTTATGCAAACAGAGGGAAAGGAAAAGAATATTAATTAAAAAAAAAAAAGACAAATCACAAAACCTGGTCTGGACATTGTATATTGCAAACACAAGCTATATAGGAACTAGATCAGTGAATGTGAATAGAGCACAGAGCTTAGAGACAGTGAGCAAGCAACCCATGTTTTCCAAGAGGAAAGAAAATCTTATAATTACTTCTTAGGAAACTACAATTAGCTGCTGGAATACACAGAACATGAACAAAGAATGAATATTTACTGAAAGTGGGGAGAAATCCTCTTCTAACATGAACTTCCTTGCTTTTCTCCTTTACAGCTTCTTTTTATAGGCTTGTCCTCTGAGAAAACAAGCAAACAAACAAAAAAACGTTATTTGGGAACACATTTGAGTGCCAGCAGCAAGACACAGCGAAACAAAAATGTCTGCTTGTCTGCCTTTCTATTCATCTATCCTAAAAAGACAAGACCATGTTGAAGAAGCAGGAAAAGGGAGGATATTTTATCATGTTAATGTACTAGGATAGTTTCTGCCATTGTGATTGTTGCTTACTTACATAATTTTTTATTATCTTCCACTTTAACAGGAAAACAGATTATAATATATCTTTCTCTGCAAAGATGTGCCTTTTCAGATAAATCTTTGTCATCATTGTTAATCTATTTTCTTTTTCCTCTCCTAGTAGCATCTGCAACGTCTCTCTCTGTTGCATTCATATTGGCAGTAAATTTCAAGTGCATAGCCTTTTCCTTTCAGTATTCTTTTAAAAAATATTTCCCATTACAGGACCCAGTGATTTTCTCCTATGCTATAAATTACAGTCTTCTCTTTTATAAAGATTTTTATTCTAAATTTGGTGAATTATATAATGAGATTACCTTTTTTATTATTATTTTTTCTTTTCCCTTTACTTTAGGAAACAGGGATATTTCTGCAGAGTTTGAAGAATAAATAAGTCATACAGCTGTTTTTAAAAAGGCATCCTTTACAGGTTTGACATGACTTGTATCATCACGTGAAATTATGGTATTGCAACACTGTCATAGGGAGTTGTCCGCAGTGTAGGTGAAGAATTTTAAGTTAAAACAGTAGATCAGAATATTTCCTCCAGGATGAACAATGATAAAAGTCATTTGGATCAGGCAGTCCAAAGTGTAGTGCATGTTATTCCTAAAATCTGCAAGAACTGAAGATAGTGAAAATGTAAAACCTGCTTCTTGGTGGTTTCCTAGATTAATTTTGAAATATTTTTTTGCAAACAAGTCCATACCTTTCGGTTAAAAGAACTTTTTTATACTTGCTTTCAGTTTACGTTTATAAGGCCACCTTAAATTAGAACCTATGTGAGCATTATAAATGCATGTGGGGTTTTTTTCTTTCAGCTAAATACAACATATTAAAAATGGAGAAGTATATTATTGAAATAATTAGGTTCATAGCACAAATGTATTGGATTTTAACAGTATCTCAAGGGTGACTTAATTACTTTTTCAATCAAATGAAGCTGAATTTTCAAAGCTTTAACAAATACAGGATATTCCTTTCACAGAAGCAATTCCTTCTTCCTCTTCCTCAAATGAATATTTTTACTTAAGAAAACTAGAAGTTGGCAAGTCATAAGTGCAACTGTGTTGTCTCAGTGGTAATGAAAATGTGCAGATGGAGAATTGTTTCAGACCGTGAGTTAACGCAGCCTCCTCAGTCTGTCAGAACTGTAAATCCCATACAGAATATTTGTGACCAAATGAAATGGATTTTGGCTATGCTCCTGCCCTAGATGGGTACTGTGAAGATATCCACGAGCTTTCCATTATTCAATAGAAAATACACAGAAAGATGGAGACTCAGCACTCTACAAGCTGTGGCATTTCACTACCCCACTTTTGCTGGAGAGAAAATAGATATTTTGTACAGATTTTAATCAAATTGCCAATAATTTT
>JBCJKH010025155.1:0-14343 GCA_039877255.1 Loriculus beryllinus | reverse complement strand
CACTTCAAATGAGAGCAAGGGGCGACATCATGTGTGACTACACTGGGGGTGTAATTGTAGTTGGATGTCAGAGCCCTGCTACTGGAAGATAAGGGAGGGGACCACCTGCCTCATCGCGTACAGGCACTCACAATTACAGGTGACCATGTAATAGCTGCTTAATCCAGAGGAGTCCCCAGAACATCCACCACATACGCTGCAGGCCATAAAACACTTCCCAACACCCTATAACAAATTTAAGACCGTTAGTACAAAAGACCAAAAGCCACAAAAACTTGAACATGCAGGAGAGATCAAGGGCATTGCCAGTGTCCCAGGTCCCAGCAGTAGCAGGGAAATTGTTAGGTGAAAATGTCCAGATGATCTTAGGAAGTGGACCATGGCCCACCCTACAGAGAAAAGCAAGAAAACCTTACCAGTCCCTGCCAAATCTGACCCGAGGGGAAATTCTTTCTTGAATACAGGCCAAAACCCAAAGTAATTGCACATGTACTCTTTAAAAATGGATTTTATTTAGGAGAAACACATTGTCATCATCATCCTGTAAACTGCGCCAAATGTGTGCTAAGGACTTCCCGTAAAAGGAGAAATGGAAGGGCTATAGTTTTGTGCAGAAATGCTGCGATGAGTGAGGTACCTCCATCCCATCACAACCTGACTGGTGCTACATGGAGGACTCACTGTCGATAGCCCAGGTTTCTTGAGGAAAGAGGCATTACTTAGCTGGAGCTGCTGTTCTTTCCTTGCCATTCTCCATACAGCTGTGGTATATTGGATTTATGACTTATAATCTATCTGTCTTTAGCAAATAAGGCAAAGCTTTTTGGAGGGTTTACTCGAGGTCCTGGCTTGAGGAAACTTGCCCAGGGTTGGTGCATCCATCATGGCTGATTTAGCATAAAGCAGTTACTCTCTGTCTCTCATTAAATTCTCTCTGATGCACAGGGCTTGTAAAAGTCCTAAGTACCACTTAAATCTGACTAACAGATACTGAAGGCCTTGTTCTTGAGGCAAATTTTCTTCTGTTGCCTGCAGTTCCCTGTTTCTCTATTTTCCATCTCTGTTCCCTTTGATTTGACTTTCTGTTCTGGGTTACGGCAGCAATTGCAGTGAGAGTTATCTAGGTTGCAGTTTAACCATGTCTGTAGAAGCAGATGGATTTTAGAGCATTTGCCAGCGAGACTCACCCAAATTAGAGGGATGCTGAGTTTCCAGCCTTATGATGTAGCCAGGTCTATGCTCTGGATGGAATTAAGAGAGGGGCTGGGAGGGAATGAACAGAGGCTCACTTGTTCTCTTACATCCTTTTGTAAAATTGTGTGAAGAGCCCTGTTTCCACCACAGGATCTCAAGGTACTTGTCCCACCCAAGACCTTAGTACTAGGTAGTGATACCATGAAAGACATCAAACTACTCCACAGTTTCACAGATAGGTCCACAATTGTTCAATAAATGATCCAAAATTGGAGGTCTTGGACTTTTTCCATGCTCCTGGTATTTGAGATCCTGAGATAACACATTTACTGGGAGGGGGGGATCAGGGCTGACATGATGGGAGTCTTCAGGGTAGTGCTCTGGGACTGTGTGCCAGCATGGAATGTGTTGAGACCACATGGTGTAATAAGGACACTTATGCACTAGGGACTGCACAGACACCACCAAACCAGTTCAGAAGCTACTGACCAGGATGAGCAACAGCTTTTACTCCCAGGGCTTCAAAAAGCTGTCAGAAATGTAAGCATTTGCATCCACTGAAATTGAAGTGGACACCTTGCTCTCTTGATCTTGTCCTATGATTGTGTTTTGACAACAGTGATGCAAGCAAGAAATTAGTATTTCCAGTTCCATGGGTGCTGCAGAGCAGGGAAGACCCCAGTGAGGGACCTCTTAGCCCTCTACAGCGTTGGGTATGGGTAGACCAGTCCTCCCTGCTCTATCCCAGTAACTTGTTCTCTGTTCTGGCTTTGCTGAGCTTCTCCAGCTCATGGTTCACAACCATCTGGGCAGTGGCTGCTGTTTAGAACCCAGACTCCTGCTGCTCCTCTGAAATTGGGTTGCAGAAAAGCTTTGGCAGAGGGAGTGCTGTGAGCAGCAGCAGTGTTTCCATCATGACCAGCAGTGATGAGGCAGGGCAATCAGCTCAAGCAGCTACAACTTCACAGATCTTCCTGGCCCTGAATTTGCTCTGGGGGGCCAGGATGAGTGCGGTCCATGCACTGGTGCCAGCCCTCCCAGCCAGCAACCCCCTACCCAGCTTGCGTTTCCCACATAAGCCCTTACTCATCCAGTTGTTGCAGAAAATAAAATAACAAGGTTTAATGACAGCTGAGTTGTTGGAGTTGAAGAGCCAAGTGTAGCTGGGAGAGTGTTAGCATCTCCTTTCAATAGGAGGATTGCATTTATATATATTTGGAAGGAGCAGGTTAAAAGCAGAAGTCAATGTTAAGTTAAAGCATGCATGAAAGAAATAAAAATAGCCTAGGCTGGACTAGGCAGGGAGAAGAGGAGGTTACACTATTTCCATTAAAAAAAGACATTTAAATGGAGGGTGGACTTGAAGCTTTGATAGGACCATGTACATCCCTTCTGAGGACTGCTCCTGCAGAGTCAGGGATGATCCTGATGATTTGGGTGAGGGAAAAGTTCACTGAAAAGAGGGTATTTTCTGAAATACTCATATCAAAATCAGCTCCTGCAGACAAACCGCTTTCCTGCTGGTGAGTTAGTTTGAGAACTAACTGATGTGTTCCTCTTTGTTCCTCTCCATGAAGGCAAAAAGGTATTCAATGTGCTCAGGTGCCACTTCTGTTTCCAAAGATGCCACGGGGCATTTGTTTGGACTTTAATGAAGTTTAACTCCTCCAATGCTTCAGCATCTGCTGAGCCTCGGGGCCAGGTCTGAAGCATATTAACTGTAATGTGGGTCCCAAATCACTGCATGGAGCACATTGGCTGGGATGTGGGTCCCAAATGACTGTGTGGTGGGGCTGGGACTTTGCCTGTTCCCATGGGGCTTGGCCTTATCCTGCACTGCTGGCTCCAGAGGGTCTGATGGGATGTGAAACACCTTCTTCCAAAACCAATCAAGGGAAATCATTCCCAAAAAGTCATGGAAAGGCAAAAGACATGAGCACAAGGAAAAACCAACCAAACAACAAAGCCACAAGCGAAAAGAAAACAGCCACCCCCTTCCCCCCCTTAAGAAAACTCCACCTTCCTTCCTCTTATCCATGATTTTGAGTCAATGGTTTAAAGCTCTGAGACCAGTTTTCACTCAACCAAGCATGACCATCATGCTGGTGTTGCAGTAGCAAGGCAGAGCCAGGTCCATCCCCATCAGCCCTGCACCCCAGGGTGGTTGAGGTGGCTGTAACCCCAACCTGATCGGCTCAGCCAGGCTGGGCAGAGCCCTCGGGAGGCATTAATAACCTAGGGGAAGGTTCATGCTGCTCTGGCCAGAACAGGCCTCGCTGCTTACTGAGCCCCGAGTCAGTTGTAGGGGTCAAGCTAATGCTGACACTGGGGCCTTTGATTGTGTTTGATTCATGTGCATCCACCACTGGTAGGTCAGATGGGCCGTTAATCCCCAAGTCCCTTCCCCCTTCCCCAGGAAAAGAAAGAAGGAAAATGAGAAATAAGTGTAGTGGGTGACTTCCCAGCTTGCTTCAAGGCTTGTGATGCAATCTGGCTGCAAGGGCTGACTGCTCAGACACACATTTCCTCTGTGCTTTGGGGTTCTTTAGGTAACCTGGTGATCGAAATGTATTGGAGAGGAGAAAAAATCCCAGCTGGTGCATGGGACAGAGATGGGGCTGGTGGTGAGATGGTTGTAGTTTGTTATAGAGGGACTTGAGCTCCCTGGGAAGCCATGGGAGAAAGAGTGACCAAGTTTTGCAGTTTGTATTTAATCCGAAGGATTAAATACACATTTAATCTCGGCACCCAGTGGATTGGAGTAGGCAGCGCTGGTGCAGAACTCTGTGTGTGTCCACCCATTCATTCATGATAGAGGGTTTTCCTCTGACTTAAACCTGCATTTGTATGCATGCGATGGGAAAGGTTTTTCCAGGTGTTAAAATGTATTTGGTGTCACAAAAACACGTACTTGGTGTCACAAAAAGACCTAATACGCAGTTTTTGGGCGCTCTCAGCCAGCACATGGAGGGTGATTAGTGGGGGGATGAGTCTTCCCCTGTGGGCAATCCCTTGGGATTGATTCCTGCAGGGGGGATGCGTCTGGGAATCGTTCCCTCGAGGCAGATCCAGGGGAAGGGTCCCCCTGGGTTGCGAAGGGGGCCGTGGCAGAGTCCTTGGTAAATGATGTGGGGGCCTCCCCATCCACCCCAGCCTCAGCATATGTGGGTGAACGGGCATGAGGAGAAGCGCTCTCGGGGGATGTGGGAAGGGAAGAGCACGGGGAGCCGGAGGAGAGACACCCCCTTTGGAGGCTGAAAATAGCGTCCGGCGGGCCCTGGTCTGAGGATGCTGCTGTGGGTAAATGACCAATTAGGGAATCTTTGTCAGATTCGGAAAAGCCGAGATAAGTCTCTTTTATCAGCCTATAAAAATACCACTTTCACTTATCTGGAGCTACCTACGCCGCCCAGCTGCGGGAGCCGGGACGGGGGGAGCGGAGCCGCTCTGCAGACAGAGGAGGAGTTACGGATGTGTTTGACAGCGAGATGGGGGGGTTGAAAAACCATTTTCTGCTGTAAAAAGAGGCCTCTTCGCCCCCGGAGCCCACCCGTTTCCTTTACCGCGACCCCCTCCACCCGCTCCTTCCCCAAATCTTGCCTTTCCCTCTCCTTGTCCACCCTTTTCCCTGGCATCACGGCGAGGCGGGGGGGGGAGACACAACCGGACGGAGGCGAAGCTGATGAGTTATTAGGGCTGAGTGGGGAAGGAGCACCTACGGACACTGGTGGGTGCTGTACCCGTGGGTTTGCTAGCATCACCCCAGGGACTGCAGCCAGAAACACCGATGTGAGCGGGTACAAATTGGTTCTGTGCCCATTCGTGCACGTATCTCCCAGCGTTTACGTCGAAACGCTCAGCTCCAGGCAGGCATCCTCACCCCGAGGCCGTGCTCTGCCCATGTCCATAGGTCTGGGTGGTTTGTGGACACTCAGTAGCCTTCTTGCATCTGTGTATCTGCCTCTGGAGGCATCTCCGCATGGATACCCACACGCCAACAGAGGATCGAGACGTGGAGAGAGTGCTAACATGCATTCCTACTGTGGGAAAACATGCTGCACTTTGATTATTTTCTCTGTGGTTTCTAGTCTGTTTGGGCTGTAGGAAAACGATCAGGAGGAAAAAGGAGCCCATCAGGCAACCCAAATCAAATCAGTGCTTCCTAGGGTTTTGAGGGGGTGTTGGTGGAGAGAAAAATGCGGCGGAAAGAAATACGGTTTTCGTTAAAATATCCCAAGCAGGTTTGCTCAGGTGGGAGGAGGCTGCAGGGCAGCGGCTCTCTTTCCTCTCCCAGGCCCACAGGACACCCCCCGGCTATGTGTTTTTTAAGGGAGAACAAGCAAATCTGGCTGGCACAAAGTTAGAGCCTCTTCAGGAGCCTTTAACCTATGGGGGGGGGGGGGGGGGGTGGCACAGTTGCTAAACCCCGGCTATCATGGATGGGGAGAGAGTGGGGTGAGGTTGTTCCTGCCGGGGCAGGCAAAGATGTTTTCTTGCGCCCTTTCTCTGTCCAGGAATAAAGACGCGGCGGGGCGACCTCGAAACATGGGGTGGCCCAGGAAGGAAAGGGGGGCAGGGGAAGAGGCACCCCCCGGGGCTGCCCGTCCCTTCGGGCCGGTACCTTTCGCACAGATTTGCTGGAAGGGCTTGCAAATTCTTTTCCAAATATAGCCCAGGGGCGGCCGCCGGCCTCCCACCTCCCCCGTGTGCCCTTCACGGCTCCGAGCAGCAGATGAGGGACAACTGAGAGCCCCCCCCTTCTACAAGCCGTGCCCGACAGCAGGCAGGAGAACCCGGGGCAGAGTCCCATGGAAAACACTCGTGGAAGCTGCGCGGCCGAGCCCCTCCGCTTTCCCCGCGTTTCGGGGAGGAAATGGGATGGTTTGGTCCATTTTTTCCTGCTGTCCCCTCCGGTCCCTTCCTGGAAGCGGAGGGAAGGGTCAAGGGCTTCTCCAACCCACACGGCCTAACCCGAACCTGGCCATTCCCACTCAAAACCCTTTGGCAGAAGGCGGGGGCACTGCTGGTGGGTCGGGAAGCGCTCATGTCGCGGAGGGGGGGGGGCACACACAGATTTCGGGAGAGACATCCCCCAGGATTCTCGTCCTCGAGTGAAGCCTGGGCTGAGAGAAGGAGGCAAATGCTGGGACCGGCATCTGGGGTGGAAGGACTCCTCAACGGGCCCTTACCCTGGGAGCCTGCAAAGATCATTTTAACAGCGATAAATGCCATTCCTCCCCCCTACACACACACACACTTTCCATTATAAAAGGCTCCGCCTGGGATATTTCTCCCCCATCACGTTTTTATAGCGAGATCAAGGACAAAGTTGTTGCATTGTGATGACGGATCCTTGTTTGGGGTCTTTTTAGATTCCTTTTTAAATATTATTTGCTTTTTTTCCCCAATTGCTCTTCGGGATAAATCCCAGATAAATCTGCGGTTCTCTCATTGCAATTAAGAGGGAGAAGGAGCGAGATCTTGATTGCTTCTGCTTGTTCTGATCGTTTCGGAGGTGGGGAAGGGGGGGGGGGGGGAGCGACGGGCGGGAATTGATTTTAGATTTCTCTTTTATGTCGGGTCTGGTTTCTGGTGATTAAATTTCTCTCTTATGTGGACTGAACCTCGGGATAACTGATTAATAACATGCCACTTGGCGCCAACACGGGGTCTCAAGGCCTTTAATCGGCAAGATGCACAAGAGAACAGAGAGAAACACAGAGCAGGACAAAACTTCACCAACTATTTTAGCCCTGCTGGTCTCTGCCTCGGCGGACGAGGGCTTTTTTTTTTTTCTTTTTTTTTCATCTTTTCAGTATTTCCTGCTAAACTCGTAAACTTTATTTGATTTACAGCTATTTCATGAACCTGCTTAAACTAACATGTGTTCCGTCTTGTCCAACTGAATCATAAAAACCAATCTTGGATCCAAAAGCGATTTTTTTTTTCTGAGAGAGAGAGAGAGAGAAACGAGTTATTAATGACAGAAAATAGACATTGTCTTGAACGGCGGCTGCTCCGGCCCCCGGAGCGGGGAAGTTGGTGGCTCCTGCCCCCGGCCCAGGGGGGACGGCCCCGGGCTCGGCCCCGCAGGTACCGCCCGGGCTCCACCGAGGGATGGTTTTGCACGGAGATTTGAGTGTTAATTCCCTAAATCCTAGAAGTATTCGTTGGAAATGAACGAATAAGCGTATAGTACCTAAAATGTGCTCGACCTCCAACCCCCGTGCAGACATACACTGGTGCAGGGAAAGACGCGTGTACATCTCTTCCCCCCAACCCTTCAAAACAAATACAAAATGAGCTCCTAATATTTTCTTCCAACTCGCGAAAGCAGCGTTTTCTGTGCCCAAAACCAACAGACCAAACGGACGAGCAGGTATGCAACAAGTACCCTTAATATGCGTGGAACAGGTATAAGTCTGTGGCGATTTATATCACAAGGGCTTACAAAAATCGGGTTCACCAAACCGACTGCCAACACCAGCATCTCTTGGCACCCAAATCCCCAGCTCCT
This sequence comes from Loriculus beryllinus, assembly GCA_039877255.1. Lineage (NCBI taxonomy): Eukaryota > Metazoa > Chordata > Aves > Psittaciformes > Psittacidae > Loriculus > Loriculus beryllinus. The sequence goes on along the minus strand of JBCJKH010025155.1, from coordinate 6,632 downwards.
TTCTCCACCTCTGGGTGGAAAAACGGTAGGGGAAAGCTACCTGCAATCCTCGGGATCGGACTCCCGATCGGGGGGGTTAAGGATGGGAAACGCTCTTTGCAAACAGCGCTGGTGCTGCCCTGCACACCCGTGGGGCTGTGCCCTCTGCTTTGGTTGCCGCGGAACTATCCGCGGCCGCGCAGCTGGGCCGGCTTTACAGCTTTTGACCTGGCACCCCATGTAAAGGGGTAAATGCTCTTTCCCCCTTTCTCCCCCCTTTTCTCTTTCTCCTTTATATATTTTTTGCATTTAATTCCTGAAGAGAACAAAAAGTGTTTCTCAGGCGCTGTTTGGGTGATTTTACAGAATCTGTATTTTCCTTACATGGATAAAAGATGGGGTTTAGGATGCCTCTGGGTAGCGCGGTTCCTTCCGCTCAGCGAGGCCGCCCTCGGTCTTCCTGGGAGCCTCTTCGGCTCCTGAAATTTGTGGGTATCCTGCCAATACAAAGAATAACGTGGTCATAACGGATCGGCCGGGCTTGGCTGCGCTTTCCCTCTGCGTTAATTTAGGGCAGGGGATAGAAAGCGAACGGGGGAGAGAAAAGGGAGGAGAACCAAAAATAAAAAGGAAGGAAAACCAGGAAGTATAAAGAAGGAAAAATTGATCGTAAAGAAGGAAAAATTGATTGTGAAGAAGGAAATAGAGAGAGAAAAATGAAATGGGAAGGAAGGTTTCGGAGCGAGGTCGATGTGTGGGTGCCTGAGCTGGTCGCTCCGGTAGAGCCGGGGCACAGAGGGGGCCGGTCCTTGTCATGCCCCTGGAAGAAAAGGAGGAGAGGAAGGAACAATTACAGGTGTCCGTTGTGCGGCCTTTATTCGGGCACTGATTCAAATCCCTTCGGTCCAGACTCCCCTCCCCGCCCTCCCTTCAAGGTCATTGCAAGATCACTTTCAGGGAAAAGCACAGTGCGCTAAAGACTTTCCCCCTCTTGCCCCCATTAGCTTTCTTCCCAGGGCGAGAGTGGAGGCCTTATCTGCCTTTATTTTCTCCTTTGGACCGAGATAATGCCCTGATTGACACCCTGTTTGGCAAGAGCAGATTAGCCTTTCCATTCCAGCATCGATAACGCGCCCCTCTCCATCGGCGCATCCGTCATTGATAGGGGAGGGGAACCCGATGGGCACCCCGTGACAAAATGTCACCCGGCCTGGCTCTGCGAAAGGGGTGGGAAAGAGAAATGCAGCCTAATTCTCCCTTGTCCGAGCAGCACTGTGGCGACGGGAAAACTTGGATGGGGGGCCGAGCCCCGGCTGCCCCGGGCTGTGGTTAATTCCGGGGGAGATGCGTTTTGGAAGCAAATTGGGGCGAGAATATAGATCTTTTTTGCTCCAGGGATGCTCGTAGCTTGACTTTGGAACCGTCTCACCCTTTCCCCGCTTGTCATATGGGAGAAAAAGGGACCTGCATCCCACGAGTGGGAAACTCCGAAGGGCAGCCCTGTGCGATTCTACAGCCCTGCCTCTGCCCGGCTGTTTATGCTGCACTTTTTGGTCACCGTTTTAAAGCCAGGATTTTGCCTGGGAAATGAAAGGGCTGAGGGGTGGGGGGAACAGTTCTTAATTACAAAGTTCTTTCCCTTTTATTTTCCTTAAGTAGCCAGAAGGGCAGGAAAAAAGGGATCCGAAACCACAAACATGGAGAGAAAACTGGTGTTCACCTGTAGTTACAAAACCCCCAAGTTAAAGCAAAAAGCTCGACCCCAGGTACCTACGCCCCAAGGCTCGTTTGGGCGAGTTCTAGACCGCCAAACGCAGGGGTTTGTTATGGAAATATAGACAAGGGGAGAGTTGTATCGGGGCTACAAAGAGACCAGTGCAGACGCTGCCCCTAAGGTAGATGGAAAAAACCCTAAACCCTCCAAAGCAGCCAACAAAACACAAAGTGAATGGAGCAAAACACTTCCAAAGAGGATGATTGTTTTAAATGCTTGTTTTCTCCCAGGTGTGTATTTCGCCACAGCTGGTACGAGGCCAACAAAAGGGAGTAGGAATAAAAGGAGAAATGGTTAAAAAGTGGAAGTAAATTGCTTAAAAACGGAAAGGGTGGTGGGGGGTGTGTGTGTGCAATTCCTGCCGTGGAATCTTGGGGTGAGACGGGGGAGAAGAGGGAATGAGCAAGCAGAATCTGCCGGAGGCCTAAGAACCGCCGTTGTACCGGCCGGGGCAGCGTGCCCGGGTCCCCGGGCGGCTGCCGAAGAGCCGCCGGCTACGGGTGGATAGCAAAAGCCTTTCCGAGTTGGTTAAGCCGCCCTAAGAAGTGATTTTAAAGCGGGGGTGTGTGTTGGGGGAAGGTGGGGGGTGAGTTCATGTTCGGCACTATTTCTTACTGCTGACACCTCGACCCCACTGCAAGCCAGCACCCCGGCCACCCCCCCTCTTCCTGTCCCTCCACCTCTCCTGGGGAATAGCCGATAGGAGAAACCTCCAGGGCGAGGGACATCCTCCGAAGGTAGCAAAAGGGCAGAGGGCTCCGGCCATGCGGCCTCAAAAAGCGGGGGGTCCCCGCGGCCTGAGGCCCCGGGGACGGGTAGCGGGGCCTGGGCCTGATCCTGCGCTTCTGACTGCGGCGGGGAGCTGAGCAAGGGAGATCGAGAGTGTGTGCGTGTATGTGCAAAAGGCTGGGGGGCCTCCCACCCAAGCACGCACCCCCACACCCAGGGAGGTAAGTGGGGGAGGTTTGGATCTGTGACTGCTGATGGACGCTCCGATGTTTCTATGCGTGCGAGAATTTTCATATAGATATTTGTGTCTACTTTATGTGTATGTATATATATATATGGAGTAGGGAGCATAGGCAGTGTGTACATATTTACACCACCACCCCCCGAGTTTAGCGGGTGCACAGATTTGCACTGAGCTACACGGAGGTTAGGGACAGAATGATGTTTTGCACACCCAAAACCCCTGTGTGTAAAACCATAGGAGAAAGGTAAATATCTACATGTGCTCGTGTGTAAGCTCTGGGGCATGGCTGGCTTTGCACTTGTGCCGTTGTGCGAGTGTGCAAAAGGTTACATTAACGCTGATGCACGCACATGTGATTTTGTGATGTGCCTGTCCGTATATATGCTCACAGGCACGTACATAGATAAGTATCTGTACAGCTCTGCACTCAGTCGTTCATGTTGCACGTTCAATCTGAAGGTATAAAATGTATTACAGCACAGGAGCAAGGAGAAGGTGTCGTGTGTGCGTTTGCAGACCGTGTGTCCAGGCGTTGCACGCACACCTATACTTCTATATGCGTATCTATAGGCGGGGGCTGGCCGCGGTTCGGGGCTCGGGCCCGCAGGAGCCGGTTCTCCATCGCCCGGCTGCAGCTTCCTTTGAGTGGGGGGAAATTTAGGTGGAGGTCGGGATGGGGGAAAAGGATTTTATTTCTCGGGGTACAAGGGGGCTTTTTCTCCGTTCCCCACCTTTCCTTTTTCTTTTTGCTGATTTTTGGGGTTTTGGTGGTGGTTTTTTGCCTCGGTTCTGTTTGCGGAGGGCCTGGCTCTAAGCCGGGATCTGCAGAGCCGGGGTGGGTGCTCAGCCTGGGAGAACCGGGTCAATCCAGGCAGATTCTGCCAGCCGGGGAGATAAAGGGGTGCTGCCTGCAGCCCCCTCGGCAGGAAACACTCACCCTCTGCAGCGTCCAGGAGCTCCTCGCTCCATAGGTGTTGCTCTTTAGTTTCTTTCTCCCTGATTCTCCTCTTCTTTTTTCTGTTGGAGAAAGCAAAGTTTTAGCATCGGGTTTTTTTTGGGGGGAGGGGGTGGGGGGGAGTAGGGAGTGGAGTGGGGGTGCGAGTGTAAAATCTTTCTGCAACGGCGGCGAGTGCTTCCCCAAATTACTTCAACTTAAAGGAAAGATGGGACGCGGGGAAGAGCCGGCGGCTCCTCCTCAGCTCTTGCCTGTACTCATTGGCATTTGGTGTTTTTTGGGGTGAGTTCTTGTTTTTTCCCTTCCCTTGTCGATCTTATTTGACAAATAGTTGCCTCGATTTACTCCTTCCCCCCCCCCCCCCCATTTTATTTATTTATTTTAAATCAGAGTAAATAATTGGTTCCCGAAGCACACTTGAATCTGTGCAAATAACCAGGTTATCATTTACTATATATAGCCCAGTGTGCTGCCTTCCAGAAGCGCCTGAACATTCATCTGACGAGTTTTCTGCTCGCTCTAAGAGCATTATTTAAAGAAAATACAATGAAATTACTAAATTAAGCTGAACAATGCCAATACCGTTGGATGAACTGGGCTGCTTCTGGTGAAGGGGAGCTTTGCTGCTAGTTTCTGCCTTTTCCATTCCAAGAAGGAGCGGGTTCTGGAGTTTCCAGCGCCTCCGTGCCTGCTTGGATGATACACATACATAGATGAGATAAATATACATATACACACATATATATAAAAGATACATACATATATGATCTATACGGCCTCACATCCGCATGTATAGATAAGCGTTATATGTCTCGGCGTGTGAATATGTGTATATTTTTGTGTATATATACACACACATCTATGTAGAGGGGTTGCACACTCACATCCTTGTTGCATTTTTCATTGCACTGAATGGATTTTTTGGGGGGAGGGGGAAGGGGAAAAAAAATGCAGGAATCTCACTGATAGAGCCTTAAAAAGAGGAGAATAATACAAATTAACCTTCCATTACTGCTGCAGTCAACCATGACAGAACAGGCCAGTTGCGTGGTTGGTGACGTCTCCGTGTCCTATAGGAGCAAAGCTCGTGAGATAGCAGCTATCGCCTTGAACTCTCTTTATTTTATCGGAGTATGGCTGGTAATAAACAGTAATATTTAATTTGTCGGAGACCACAGATCGGCTTCTAGCTGGAAGGCTCCTTCACCTTGACATTACGGTCCTGGAGAGCCTGGACTTGCCATCCTTTTCCCAGCTTCTCCCCCACCCCCCCCCCCTTTCCTTTTTACCCCCATCCAACCTGCAGACGGAAATAAATTCGATTTATTTGCATCGTTTTCGACTTGTCTTCAAGGGGTGTGAGCGCTAGTTTGGCACTGGAGAGGTGAGTGTTTTCCCAAGCAGCGGCCGTGCTCGGGTTCGCTCTTCCAAACTTGAGGGATTTTCACTTTTTGCCTTTCATCCCTACGAGGGGAGGGAAGCTCGGGTTCCCCCTCGCTACCGGCTGCAAGAAACCTTTTTCCTCGCTGCTTTCGTTGGGGTTTTTAAGAGAAAACCCTCTTCTTTTGGGAGATCTGGGTACCTCGGAGGATGCTCTCAGCATACTCTCGGGGCTGCGCCCACCGCGCTCCTTCCGCGGCTTTCCTCCAGCACCCATCACCGGCAGCTCCTCTTTGATATCTTTGATATTATTATTTCCTCCTTGTTTTTCCACTCCCTGGTTTGCACCTTTCGGAGAAGCGCGGTGCGGTGGGAGGGTTCGGCCGGGCCGCCCGCCCCAGGCCCCGGGGCTGCTCCGGCCGCCGCCTCCTTCCCGGCGGGAAGAGCCGCTCGGTTCGCTCCCTCGTTTATTTGTCTTTGGAAAAGCTCCACTGCTCCTTTCCCTCTAAAAATAATGAAATATGGGGCAAGCTTTGTTCTGTTTGTTTAAGTAGCATTCTTTGGCTTACTCTCTGCGACTACAAGTGCAGTGATTTTATTATTCTTATTTGCAACCGTTTGCTGTTGGCTGTTTCTTCTCAAGTAGCAGCTTGAACTGTGGCGAACACGGGAAATGGTGCGCTCCCTATCCCACTACCCCTCCACACTCCCCCCCGCCCCCCCCTTCCAAATAGCCGCTCACTCCCAGGTTTTTCGCTTCCTCACCTCAAACTTCGAGGGGGCTCCGGTGTTATCGCGCCCTGCGGGAGCTGGGAGCAAGGGTGGGATTGCTGAAAACTTCCACGAAATGCAAAAAAACCTAGCGAGAGGCAGAAAAGGGTGAGGGATTTATTTTATTGGGGGGGGGGGGGGGGAAGACAGGGATGGGACACACTGATGAGAAGAGGGTGGGGGCAGGAGGAGGAGGAGGAGGGTGGGCAGAGCAGATCTAAACCATGCCATTTATTCCGAGTCTTATCAAAAATCCGCCTCGCCAATCTGGTTCTCTTCAGCCCGCAGAATGCGACAGGGAGGCTGTTTACCCTGCGCTGACCTATTCAACTTTACCCTCCCAATAATACATTAAAAAAAGGGAGCGAAGGAAGATGCAGATAAAGCCACATCCCCGCTCCTCCCTGACGGGTTGATTATTTGAGTGAGGCGAACAGCTCCGGAGGGCTGCGGCCCGCGGCCGGGCAGCGCTGCGCGGGGTGAGGAAGAGGATGGGGAAGGGCAGGAGAAGGAGCCTGGCTTGCCTCCACAAGCGGGCAGAAGGGCCACAACCCCACTAGGGGTCCATCTTCGCGGGGTTTTTCAGTCCCACTCCGCCGCGTTTCATCCTTCCCCTTTCTCCCCACCCCCTCCAGGTTATACCTAAATGAGTCCATTTAGGGGGTACCCCCTCTACCCCCCTCAATAAAAGGCCTCTGTGAGCATTAACAAATATAAAGCTGGGTTTAAACCCACACCTCTAGGCTGGTTTTGAGGAAGGGGGGTGTTGGGGGGCTGTGCGAGGTTAGCGAAGCCAGCGA
>JBCJKH010025154.1:45220-60815 GCA_039877255.1 Loriculus beryllinus | reverse complement strand
TCCTCGTGGCCTCCTCTGGACTTGTTCCAACAGTTCCATGTCCTTTTTATGTTGAGGACATCAGAACTGCACACAATGCTCCAGGTGAGGTCTCACGAGAATTCCATACTTATCCAGCTTATCTGTAACATAAAGGGCAACACCCCCTCCCTGTCTGCTGTGCGTGTCTTTTCTAAAGATCCTGTAACCTTCCATTCCAACACTCCAGTCATAGGAGCCATCCCACCATGTTTCTGTGGTGCCTATTATATCATACCCCCGTAGATGTGCACACATCTCTAATTCCTCTTGTTTGTTCCCCATGCTACGGGCTTTTGTATAGAGACACCTGAGCCAAGCTCCAAATGGCACTGGCTTGGTGGCTAGAGCAGCTGGAATGTAGCTACATTGCTCTAAGCGTTTATTACAGGTGCTGATAAAATTGACCCTGATCTGAATTATGCATTTTGTGTTCACCAAAAGTATTTTTGGTATTTAATGAGAATTTGCTATTTAATGAGAGAACAAAAAAAGGAAGGACTTGATGCCTCTGTTGGCTTTGCAGGGATCTTGGAGTTGTGTAGTGCAGCAATGTCTGTGCTGGCACCAGTGCAGTAGTACTGGCTCTGGAAAGTGACTACCTACACTGCTAAATTCATAGAAGAGTCTCTAGCAGGCTTTCAGCCTGTGGCAGCAGACCTCGTACATGTAATCAAATTTGTGTATGTCCACCCTGATTTGGAGGACTGTAATGTCTAAGAGTATGGAAGTGGCGAGGCTGTGCTAGCTGAGTCAGGGAATGGCTTTGCATGTTTTTGTTTGCTAGAAGAGATGGAGACTGTGAGTGAGCATCCCCACTGTCACAGCACACTGAAATGAACATTGCAGAGCCTGTGAGTGCCTCCTGGAGATATGCATGAGGAAAAATACTATGATCCTTTCCTGCAAGAGGTAGCACTCACATGTGAAGGAGCTGAACTTCTTACAGCGAGGCTGACTCCCAGGAAGAGCATTTCAGAACTCAGACCATTGCTAAGACTACAGCTACAGCCCCCACCAGTGCAGCAATTCCCTGTATATTTTCAATGTAAAAATATAGCACCTAGAATACTATGACTGCTCACTTCAGCACGCATCTCACCAGCTATCTCTAAGTCTTCCTTCAGTCATAACCTTTGACTGTAATGCTTTGAGACTGTGATTTTTTTCCCATGTTTGCTGCTAGACCTCTGCAAATCACTGCACATCCATCTCCTCAATGTGTATCAATAGGATATATGTGGTAGGCGTCAAGTAGCAGATAATGAAATATGGTAGCTTCCTTAGGCAGATGTGCATTTTTCAGTGTGAGAAAGTCAAGTTGTGTTATAAATATCAGTAAAAGGTAACTGGTTCCAGTAAAAGGCACCTGCTCACAAGCATTGTAAGGCATATGGAGAACAAACGGAGCATAAGGAAACCTACCAATAAAAGCAGCAGAAGCAAACTGAAGAGTGATTTTGTGTTTTATTTTTACCTTATTTGTATTCAAGGCAGGTAAATATTTTTAAAAACTCTTATTATTTTCATGGACAACAGAGAATAGACTAGCTGGTATTAGCAGCTCAAGGTCTTTTTGTGTGACTCTGTCTAAAAATCCTGAACTACACAGATTTCTTTGAAAAAAAGACTTCTTTTATACCCATGCCAGTTCATCTGGCCTTATCTTCTGTAATAGAAAGCATAAGATTTTTTACGATTTTTTTCTGACATGTATCCAGTTTGAAGTCAATGGATCATGCCATTTGCATGCTAGTCTCTCATACAAAGTAAAACAACCGTTATTGACATTGTAACTGGTCTGCATTGGTAAATAGTCTAAAAGCTGGATCATTGTTTACTAGCACCTAATAATATATTCAAAGAGTTTCCAAATCAAGATATCTTAGTTTAGAAAGCTTATTTTCCTAATGGAAATCTGTGAATAGAAAGAAATGCACTTATTTACTGATCTAAATTTGTAAAAGCAAAGTGAGTCAATTTTATATAGAGAGTAAATTTGACTGGAGGAAGATGGTATCTGTGACATGAAAAGGTCATTAAATACTGCCCAAAAGAAAGGCACTTGTAACCTACAATTAATAAAATGATGATGAGAGCTGTTAACTGTTCACTTTGCTTGTCTATTACTTTTGCTTTATTTTCTTGACTTCTAGACCTTTGTGTCCTTCTGCTTTGATCTGAATCGAAGTCCCTTTGGATGCTTCCAGGTTATTTGCATTTTCAGGTGTATAATTAAATGCAATATTGATCTTAGTATGATTGCAAACACAGCAGAATAATAAGAATCCCACAGTTACAGTTTAGCATTAAATATCTCATGAAATATATTTTAAATGTTATAACATGTCTCCTTATAGTCTATTTAAATTCTGCCATTTTATTACAGATTTAGAGTAGTTGCTTGTTAGTTATTAATTAGGAGGAGCACTATTACATTATCCTGGAGAGAACCTTGACAGTTGTTTTAGATAATGTCAAACTGAAGCAACAGCTGTTGAGCTCTTTGTCGTCTGCAGCTAAGATCTTTACAAATACAAAAGCTTTTATAGGTCTTGTTATAAGCAAAAGATCTGTTAGGTCATTAGTATTTGTCCATTGCTGGTTTAAGAGTCATTGCTTAGATAGTTGCCTTTCTACTTCTCAGCAATCCAATGCAGGCTGGTATTTGTCTCTGTCTGCCAAAGCAACATGCTCTACTTACAACCCTTAGAGAGAGATATCAGTGGAGTTAGCTGCTTACACTATAGTATTGCTTAGGCTTCATCTTGTTTCGCGAGTTTAAGAAAATGCTTATATCAGCTGCTGAAATGCTCTTTGCTCTTGACTTCTTGCAGGAAATATTCCATTGCCAAATGGCAATCTTACTGCAAACTGTGGAAGTAGTTCTTATGATGCAGTTCTCCATGGTGTTCTGCAGGAGCCAGAGGTTCTCAGAACTTGGGACGGTGACATATCGGCAATTTGTAACTCCAGGAAAATATGCTTCATTTTCTAAGCTTTCTTTTTCCCCAACCAGTCAGCAGCAGCTGTCAGACCTTTTCAAGTCTCGCTTTTGATGTGTACTAGATCAGCAACTAGAGCCTGTTTTGCAAAGACCAGCCATTGCAGCAAACACTGGTTCTTGAAATATTAGAAAAGATCAAGAAATTCAAAAAAAGACAGACACAGGATGGAGTTAAACTGACAAGCATTAAAATGTGTAACAATAAAATATTTCATAAATATATCAGCAGCAAGTGGAAAATTAAGAAAACAATGGGCTCACTATTCAAGTGGACAGGAATGACAGTTCCAAAGAGGCAAAAATATTTAATAGTTTTGCCTGAGTTGGATAACATGATCCTCATTTGCACTAAAAAGGTAAGAATGCAAGCCAGAATAAAGAAAAACAAATGGGAGAGTACCTAGAAAGGTTGGTTGCTTTAGGCCTGATGAAATCATAGTGGGCTGCTTGAGACTATTTTATAGAACATAGATGAGGTTACAGAAAACCGAAATGAAGCAAACAGCTGAAATTCACCTTATCTAGTTTTAGACATCAACAGAGCAGATACTGATACCTGAACAGTCAGTGGAAAGAAATTTGCACCTTGATTGAGAGATTCATTTGGCCTGTTTTAGACACTGACTTAAGGAGGGTACGAATTGTGAATTGTGCCCTAGACCCCACTGACTCTTGACTAAAACTACTCTGAAGCAGTTGTATGACTGCTAGAGAAGGTAGCCTTTAATAGTAGTTATTAATTGTTTGTTATTAAACTGAAAGGATGTATCAAAATTACGTCAATAAAGATGTGTCTTGTGTCTGGTAATGATGGAAATTAGAGAGGCTGGTTACTGCTTTGTCAGGGTCATAGAAAGAGCAGGATAGTGTCAGAATTCAGACTGATCCCTATAAACTAGACAGCATGCTTGAGAATATGTGGGTAAAAGTCGTTGAAGATTAGTACAAAATACTTTACCAAAGTCAAGCAGTCAGCTACACAAATGCAAGTTAAGGACCACCATTATCCTACAGTTGTGAAAACAACATAATAAAACAGACCAAAACCCCAACAGGTAACACTTAACGTTCAAATGGGACTGCAGTATGTAAAACAAGTGAAATGATGCATCTGACAGATTAAGAACCAATGTAATCGCCATCCTGCAGCATTCACCTCATGGGATGGAGAAAGCATTATAATGTCTTTGGAAATATGTCGGCTAGTGGCCATCTACACATCACATCCCACAGGTAGCCATGCTGAATTTGGGGGTTTATTTCTGAGTTGTTTTCATTTTGTTTAAGGTTTTGAGGGGGATGATGGGTACTGTTTTGGGCTTTTTTTGTACTGTTCCATGATTCTGTTTCTTTGTCTTTAGTCCCTGGATGAAAACACACTGATGTCATGTAAAAATGCAAAGCCTGGTTCCTGTCTTCTGTCCTGGGAGAAGGGAGGGAAACCTTCCCCTTTCCCCTTTTATAGGATTACTTCATCTGCCAAAATTCCACTGAGCAATTGCATCAAAATGTAAATAATATTTTAGTTCATTTTAATTCTCTGCGGTCATCTGTTTACTTTCTAGGGCTGCATGTTTTCTCTTGGAGTCACCATTAATCTTATAATTAGGGTAATCTGGTTTGAATGCACAAATATTTTTTCATTTAAACTTTTCTATCAACTTCCTAATTCCCAACTCAGAAATTAAGCTGCTGAGTAACCAACAATCTTGTTCATTAGGAACAGCTGTCTTTACAATTTAATGGCCAGGTCCTAGTGTAATGAAGGCAATGTCAAGTTTTCTATTCAATTCAGCAGGAATCATATTGAACACTGTATTAAATAAATTCACCTGAGGCAGAATTTGTAGGGAGTAGTAATTTATAATTTTTTGACCAATGTGTGGCTGGAAAAACAGACCAACTTTGGGACACAGCAGCTATTCTCTAGATCTGAAAAAGGTATGTCAATCTTCAAGTGTAGGTTAGGAACTGCTGTTTGTTAATCTGCTTATGATTTATTTTTATTAAACTTTTAAGACAGAGAAGGTGACAGGCATCAGGGAAAGGAGGGATAGACTGGTAAATGTTACAAAGAATTGGAGAGCAAGATGTTTTTTCTCTGTTTTATATTCAGCAGAATAAATTTATTTCATCAGACTGGGTTTACAATTGCTTGGAATTACCTTAGTTTTCATTTTTATTTTTCTTATAGCCACTGGCTAAGTGATGCTGGGAGTTAAATATGTTATGACTATGACTATGGAGTTAACCTTTCATTATTCCTGTTGAAGGACTGGAGTGCTACCACTACCTCTCTGAAATAAGGAGATATTTCATTCAGAACATCCTTCCACCTAAAATTACTTACCAGAAAATTAGCATTGTCATCTTTATTTATGCTTACAAACTTTAGTGTTGTCAATTATTACCTTGCCTAGAACAAATAAAAAGGACATTTCATCTTTTACTTCCTGACTCTTACCTAGATTAGGACTCTCTAAATGAGAATCTCAAAGTCTATTTGGGATGGAATCATTTTAGACAAAGGTCTGTTGGTGTGCCCTAGACTTTCTGGAGTATCTGAAGTCCTTAAAATATACTTTTTGTTTGCCGTATATGTTAAATGACTTAGCTTACCCCAGCTGAAAATTTGGTCTCTTAAATTTCTGGGTTTGGTGTCATTGTTTAAAGCTGTATGGAGACATTGTAATCACTTTCAAAATATTTCCAGTGTTGTCTATATTAAGATTTCCCAAGGAATGAAAATTGACTTGAATGAAGCAGCCATGTGATGGGCAAGATCTTCTTATCTGTGATGATCATTATACCAGTGTGTATTTTAATATCATTATTCATAACTTACCAGAAGTGAAAATTTCCCTGTGGTAAAGTCTTTCAGCTATTTTAAAAAATGTGACTCAGACTGCAATCCTTTTATGTGATTTAGCCAAACATACTTGTTCATAGCTGGGAATCCAATGTGCATGGGGAACCTCTCTTGCCATGTAGATTCCTGATCCTATGGTCGACAGCTGTAACATGCATATCATTTAGATAGTAAAATAGCAGCAGACCAGTTAGTGACAGTTTCATTTACACAAATCCCTACAGGAACACCCAAGTAAGCAAACATAGAAGACTCTCTTAATAGTAGATGGTACCTTAGCTTAGCCAACAGAACCTGGCCCTCTGAGCCAGGCAAACCTGCCCTGACTACATATTTTTGAGATTTACTACAAGGTTTTTGGTCAATATATGAAATGTGAAGAGTCCTGTGAGAAATGAGATGCTCTGTTCATGCATTTCAGAAACCTTCATCTCCACACAGTGCTGAACCCAACAGAAAAGTTTACTTAGTGATGTACCAAAATGAGAGAGTACCCCACATGAACTCTGTTGGGGAGGGAGGTGTCACAAACGGGGACATCTCAGGAAAGATCTGTGAACAAGCTCATAAATCCCAGCACAGAGAGAAGATATAAATGAGCAGTGGAGTGTGGGAGTTCAGGGAATCAGCACAGCACCCACACAGTGAGCATTTCAAGGCACTTTGCCATGCAGCATAGCTCTGTGTTTCGGGTGCAGGTTGTGAGCTGTTCATGAAGCCTCATGGAAGAGCTTGAGGAAGAGAAAGATGAGCATGAACCAGAAGCTGGACAGAGCTGCTTTACCTGAAGACAGAGATTAGGCTGAACAAGGCATTGTGTCTACAAGTAGGACACGGATAATTTCGCCAGTAAAAATTGGTTCTGTTGGCCTGTAGTTCAGTTTAAAAATGAGGCCCATGTCAAGAACATAAGATGTTTTCAGGAACAGGAAAAAGCCATCTGGCCTCATATGCGTGCATTTTTTTTAGTGCATCTTAAGCCTACTTTCCTGCTTTTTCACTATGCTTCTTAATCCTTTCCTCCTCTATGAAAATATAAAAGATAAAGAAAAAAGAGACAAGAAAATCTGCAGAGGTGTCTCTTCAAATCATTTCTGTGTTTTGCTGCAGTTGTCATTCCTGCTAATTTATTCCATATGTTTATTGTCCATAACATAAAATAGTTATGCCTGACTTCTTAGTTTCCTCTTTATTTGAAATAATTTGTCATTTTTGTTTAATGCCTAATCAGTTTTCAAACCATACCTCAATTTTACCTGTACTTACGTATGACTTATGTATCTAAAATATGTATACAAACTTATACATGGATAAACACGACAATATTTCTAGTTGGCCAGGCATTTTGTTGTAAAAGTGACAGTAAATTTATCAGGTTTAAGTTTTCATTGTCTGCTAGGTTAGTAAAATCAACTACTGCTGTCTTCATTTTGGGGGTTATGTGAGAAAATCATTACCATTATTAACAGAATACACAGTACCAATATTTGGTGCAAGCATGAGGTGCAAACAATATACAGATGGTGATTCAAAAAAGAGAAAACCAGAAATGAATCTGAGATTAGTGCAGGACAACTAGATTTTGAAATAGCAAATGTCAGGTTTCAAGGCAAGGTTTTGATTTTGATGTTGCAGTAGCTAAATAGTGAATGGGACTGATTTTAGTATGTTACTCAGAAAATGCTTAAACTAGTACTATCTGGAAAATCATAATTTGGGTAAGAAAAAAAGAATAATGAAAGCATAAAATAAGTATTTTGCTTACAGACATTTTTTAAGTCTTGTTCCCTGCTTGTTACTTCTTCTCTTGGGAGAAAAAAAAAAAAAAGGCAAAGAAATCTTATTCCTTCTGAAACTGGAAATTAAAATTTTCCAAACATTTTTATTTAAGACATAGTTTCTATGATGAAATACGTTACTGGATCATTGTTAGCCAATGTAGTTTTCCCTTCAGCATACTTGTTAGGCTGAACCTTGCAGCATACCAACTTAGAGGCTTCTGGTGAGAGCACTTCCCTGCAACCATGCCAGCAGGCATATGGTAGGGTTCTCGCTCTATAAATCACTCCAGTTTGACAGTAGTCATGGATTTGTGAAACCAAAGACAGTCATTGGCAAACCATTCACAGGCACAAATGAATCCAAGAAAGACATTTCTGGACATCAGGTTTTTTTCTGAAGGACAAGAATTATTTTCAGTTTTTACAAGTTCCCCACAGGCAACTTATATATATGTATTTAGGAGGAGTTTGCCAATGACCTGCACCAAGATTCTTTGGACAGCTTTACATTCAGCTTGTACCAGCTTGAAATGTTGTACCTAGTGATTTATGAAGAAAATGAGTCTGTAATCTTTCCTCTAGGTTAGAGCCACCTTTCAGCTATGATGTGGTCTGACCAGGACAGAGTTAGAAATGCTTATCCACAGGAGCCATTTCAGCTGTACAAAAAACAAGCAAATCTTGACTATCCTTCATCTTTTTGAAGCAGAAATGCTGTATTTGTGTGGCAGATTCTTGATGTCTCTGATAGTTTTACTGTCCCTTCCCATCATCATATGACACATTTTTTGTTTAGCTGGGTTTTGTTTGCTTGTTTATCTTGGTGTCTGTGAGTGGGTGTGTTGTGTTTATAAGGAGATTTGAATTCTGCTCTGGAAATGTCTTTCCATTGACTGCATAGGAAGCCTAGCATAATTATACTTTTTAACTAAAGACAGTCTAAAGTCAGGGAAGCTGAATCTATCATATTTAGACTGTGAAGGCTAAATCCACAAAGACTATACCTGTATTAGTGAACTAAAATGAACCAGGATATGGATTCATATCCTGGCAGCCAGTCATCTGTAGTTTACCTTTTAGAATTGTCCGTGATATATTTTTGGCCATGGCCTGCTAGCAGTCCCAGCCAATGCCTGAGCACAGTTCAGAGGATAGCACATGCCAGGGACTGCTTTCAATGGATAATCTGAACACAGTCTCCCTCTTGTGAATTAATGTTGTGAATGAAGGTGGTGATGGTGAACAGACAAGACAATTTAACTGTATGGATGTGAGCAATGGATGACATGGCAGCTGGCCTTGGGGCTGCAGAATAGTCACTGGCCCTTTGTATTTGCAGATGTAGCCAAAATGACTTAAGTGTTGCAACCCTTAATTGTATGTGCACTATCATCAAGTGAAAACAACAAGGTCCTCTCTTCAAAGCAAAAGGAGTGTTAGCAAAGAGAATGGTAAAAGAACTCCTAGAGCTATATAGCAGGACATGCTAAGGAGCAGAGTAAGTCCTGGGCGGGATCTCCAAAAGTAATTAGATGCATATTTTCACTTGGAATTTTCATCTATGATACCTCTTGCTGAGGTAGGCCCCTTAGGACCCTACAAAGGGTCATGCTGAATATTTTCACACAGCAATTTAACTCAAAATAACTGATGAACCAGGAAGGAGACTGAGAATTTAAATTAGCACTTCAGTCATTGATTAATACTCATTTACACAGAATACAAAAGTTTTGATTGAACTGGATTCAGATTAAGTTTGATGCTGTAACTTAGAAGTCTGAAAAATCACTAGATACCCAGGAAAGTCAAACTTCAGTCCCTCCTCAAATGCACTCATACAAAGGGGTCAGGGAAACTGTCACACTGGGAAAACAATTGGTTTTCTTCAAGCTTTTTTGAGAAAACAATCTATCTAAATCTGATAATGCAAAGTGTCTTAGCCTAAATGTAAGCTGACCAGTGCAGTTGAGTGTGCCTAGATCCTGCTCTGAAGCTCATGAAGACTGAAGATGTGGTAGAAAGGTCCTTCACCTGACTCATCCCATGATGAGTTTTCCTCTGTGAATAATAGAGAAATGAGGAGATAACTTAGGTGCTTGCCTGGGGTTTGTCCAAGCACAGAAATAAAAAACACCTCAGACACATTTGGAATTGAAGAACTAAAGTGAATTATGCTAAGAGTTACCCTTAAATCTCTTGGATTTAAGAATTTTTTCATAAGTCATAGTATTGCATTTCTGTGGTTGTCTTTTGAGATCGGTGCCTGTTAAAAGCAAAGGGCATTTTTAGACCTATTATTTTGCCATGCAAGATGTCTGTAAGATGATAGCGTTTATTTATAAAGTTAGTGCTTTATCTAGCACAGAGCTAGCTCATGCCGGTACCTTTCTCTTTAGTACTCTGAGTATTTCCAGCTGGTGACACCAAATAGCCCCCATTTCCTCATGTGGAACACTCACCAGTTGTTTTACCCAATCCTCCTTTCCTTTTTATTTTTGCTGCTGGAAGGATGTGGGTGATGATTTATAGAGCATGTCCAATTGGCTCTGTTTGTCTGTGCTGGCCTGCTTCATGCACACTGAGGTCAGTGCTGTATTTGTAGGTAACCATCCAAGGAAAACACCTCACAGCAGGCAAAAATGCTAACTAAGTAAAACAAACTGAGGAATGTGATCATCTGTTTAGCAAAGTTTTCAGCAGTCTTTTCCATTACACTAACCTTTCAGTCTGGTTCTACAAACTCAGAAGTAATCACAGCACTGAAATACTTCAGGCATCTTCAAATATGTAGGAGACTTGATTTGTTGAAGAGTGTTTGGTTGGGGGAACAGGGAAAGCTTCTTTTAAAAGATGGCATTAGCAACATACATATTTTAGTCCAAAATGTCCAAAGAAGAAAAAAAGGAAAAAAAAAAAAAAAAAAAAGACTGTTCATTAAAAGCTATGGGGTTTATTCAAGATTTAAAAGGCAAAACTGGAACAAAATCATCTCCTGCTGCCCCACTGTTAACTGCATGGTGGGCCCCACTATCTACCTATGTGATCCCCAAATGGAAGTTTTGCTGATATCGGGAGGAATTTTTATTTCATCCACAGAGCCTTGAGCTGACCCCTGTCTCATACTTTCTGCAGTTGTAAGGTCAAAAATATCTTTCATCATGATTCAGTGCACAGTGAGTGCAAGATTTCCCACTTCTGCATGAGGGTAAACTGTAATCACATCTCCTCCTGCAGCAAGCACGTAGCCTGGAGAGCACCGGTGTAGATGGGGAATAAAACTGAAATCACGGTCACAACTTTCTTGGTGGAGCAGGCTGGCCACAGGCAGAGGAGCAGGCTGTTTTTCTAATGAGTGGTTTCCTTGAATGGGTATAAAAAAGAGCACATGGGAAGGATAATTATGTGGAAGCATGTGATGCACAAGAGTTTCATTGCAGCCGACCCGCTGCCAAATCCCCACAGCACGGAGTTACCGGGCCACGTGGTGCAAAGACCAACAAAAATGACAGGTAAACTGCAACAGATACATACTCTTCTAAATATCAGGCGGCATATGCTGTGCTCTTTACAAATTACCTCCCCCAGCCCGGCCGGGCTCCCAGCCCCTCTTTGAGGTACGAAGTCACACTGTGCCCATCTGGCAAAGCCTGAGGCTGCACCTGGCAGCTTGCTGCTGCAGCGGCCGCGCTCATGTTTGCCTTTGCGGTAATTGGTTTGTATCTGATTTCAGCTCATATGAAAGGGTAGAGGGATAGCAAATTACTTGCAAGTGGTTCGGAGACTCTTGTGAGTGCTTTGCTCTGCTACCCAGCTGAAGATTTATCCCTGCAAGAGCAGCGAGCTTGGGTTTTTTTCTCTTTGTAGAAAACTACAGCTGCTTATATTCCCCATTGTGGTCTCCACCCCCAGCTCTGATTTTATACTCACTTCCAACCCTCGGTTTCCTCAGCATGCTTGCTTGTGAGACAGGAAAGGCAAACACATTTTCCCAGTTTTATAAAAGCTCCACTGTTTCTTGTGCAATGAAAGTTTTGACAGATAAATCCGTACTGGAGAGACCATGTACCACAGCCTTGAATTCTGCAGCCCTCAGTTGCAATAGTCTACTTAAAACCCTTACACAAGGCAAACTCCCTCCTAATTTGGAAACAAAACTGCTTCAGATAATTCAGAAGAATTTGATCTCATTTGTTAATATCATGCTTGGGTTTTATGGACACTCAGGCAAAATGAATTTACCAGACCCAGCTCTGTAGCTATGTCAACATCATTTAGGTGCCAGCTATCAGAGATGTACACTAATCTGGCACAAGCTGAAGGAAAGAGCTTTGCTCTAAAGGAGAATGCCAACCTACCTGATAATGGAGGAGAAGCAGGAAATTGGTAGCTACTGTCCAAGTCTCCACACTTTTCTGCATTTGCTAGGGGTTACACAACAGGGAGTCTTATTGCCCCTAAATGTGTCTGTGTCCCAGAATCAAGGGGTTACACCCTACTCTCAGGCTTTTCATGCCATCAGTTCCTATGTAGGTGGCAGGCATCTGCTAATGAACACGTGGCTTTATTAAAGTGTTTCCATAAGCCAATCAATTCTTTTAAACTTCATTATTTTCGGCCACAGAACTGTAGGTGCTATTGTGCTCCATGAGCCAAGTCTGTTACCACTAGATAAGAAAGACATGGATCGAATTTGCATTTTTACATGTGCAAATGAGATGTCCCCAGCTTCCCCTCCCCCCTCTTTATAATGCTTGCTGTTGCTTTTACAAATCCTTTTTTTTCTTTTTTTCTTTCTTTATTTTTTTTTTTTTTTTTTTTAAATACTTGCCAGGTGGTTAAAAAGCTTGTTTTTCTCTGTAAACACCATGAAATATAACACAATGCACTGCTTTATTTTCAATGATGTTTTGGTTTCTACATGTTTATAAAAATAGTTATGAGGCCAGAAAAAGCATCTACATGCTGGTGATTTTCACCAGATTTATTGCATATATTATACTTTTTCTCCTTCAGTGGGCTTCTATCTTTGTGCTGAGCAGTGTGAGTGCCTATATGACAAAACCCCTCCTTATTTTGCACACATGCACGTACATATGAAACCGAAAACCTGCTTTTCATTAGCATAGCCAGCACAATGGAGGCAAGACTGGAAGCAAGGAGAGAATTTGAGATTTATGGCGTCAGGCATCTCATGTGAATGAATGTTCGTGCCTTAATGTAACTAGTCGCAGATAGAAGATAAGCCTACCACTGAAAAGAAAAGATGCTATTCTATATTGTGAATATACAGACTTACATTGAATTCCTTTTGAGGTAGCTTCTTATTTCAATCTATTTTACTACTTGTGACATGAATCCCAAAGCACATTGAATCATTCATGCTGGATGCAGATGTGCACACACTAAGCACACATGTGGAAAGGTAAAACCTCTGTTATAGATGAAAAAAGATTTATCAGCATAATGGCTTCAGAGTTAAGGGTTCTAGGCTAATGCACAACACATATGGAAAGCCCTGCACACGTCTTACTCTGTTTACAAACACTATTTGCCTCCATACCAAGGAAATGTATTTTAACCATATTTTTCTTCTCCATTTATTTTTAGATATCAGCTAATAACAGCACAATGTATTTAACAGGAAGAAATTTTTAGTGTTAAAAAAAAAAAGAGAATATCATTAACTAATTATTTTGTTCACATTCAACTACAGAGTAATTTAGAGGATCTCTGATTTCCTGCTGAGAAATTGAGCCAGGACACGGTTCAGTTATCTGAATACAGGATCAGGAGTCACTAATTTTTGAGGGCTTTTTTTTCTTAGGCTGACTTTTCTCTGGAACTGTGACCAGGTTGGTTTTCCTCTTTGTTCATATTTTTTTATAACTCAGTGGATTGTATCCACATGTTCTGGACATTCATGCAGTATAAGTATTAAGGCCGTATGTAAATAGGTCAAAGCTGATAAAATTCAATGTGATTAGGTCCAAATTCTGTGGCAAATCAATCATAATTAAGTTTTTTTTCAATACTGGCAAACCAACTTTGAAGATATACATTGTTAAACAAGATTCTTAGATGAAGCTTACAGGTCAGCCAATGTCCATTCTTACCAAATTGCATGAATTTACACTTGGGTAAATACTGTGGTTATATTCGAGTAAAGCCAGCAGTTAACTTACTTTATTAACTTTTAAATAATATTGAAGAATTTTGAAGCATTTCAAAACTGAATACAGACATAGAAAAGGGAGACATATGCAATATTTTTCTTCAAAAATGTTGGTGATATTAAGCTGAACTTTTGCAGGTTTAATATCTACATTAAGAATTATCTGCTGGACTCACTCTTTCAAAGTTTTGCTGCTACAGTATTCTCCCACTGAAGCTCCTTGACCACATGGTTTTCAGTCTGTAGCAGCCAGACCTCTCACAGTGGAGCATGCAGCAAGAACCAGACTATGTGGTGAACAAAACAAGTATGGTTTTGGCATATTAAAGAAATGTGCAACGTTTTTAGAAAATGGCAAATTCAGCCAAAAATCCATTGCCTCCCATATCTGTGAGCCAAGCGCTCAGCAACCTTTGGCCAGCTCACTTAACAGAAGTGTCAGCTCATGCAGGAGCTAGGAGCTCAGGTCGTCTCATTCCATGGCTGTGCCTTGGAACATCTTTTAAACCACCACATGCTACAGCAATTTCCTCCTCTTAAACTTTTCTGCTTCTTATAAAGCACTGAAAGGGTCTCTGAGACAAAATTACCATGAGAATGTACTAAGCATAAGAAATGAATGTCACTTCCACATGGGCTGCTTGGGTGCCAGTCCACACATTTGTGAGCTTACACTACGTGTAATGTGTAAGGGAAGGAGTCTAAGTGTATCCTGGTATTGCACAGCCCTCTTTAGGAAACAGAACAGAGCACAGTCTCAGAAGTAGGAAATGGGTATTCACGTTTCTCTAGGAGCCAAGGGAAAAGTTTGGCCTGAATCTTTCCTATCCTGAGGTTAACACAGGGAAGCAATCTCTGATTTCTGTTTTCTGCTGTTTTCTGTTTATTTTTATGATTTTAAACTATTTCTTTTGCTTTTCTGAAGCAAACAATCCTCTCTGTTTTAGATAGTCTAGAAGATTTTATTTGAATGCAATTTTAAGGATAAGGAGGAGTTAAGAAAACAACAATTGGTTTGATCTGATTTTCTTTTTTTTCATTCAACAGACACAGTGAAAAATCAATTATTTACACAGCAGAAGAGGTTATTGACCTTGACACAGATCCAGGGCTAGAGCAGAACCAGTGCAGAATATGGTGAAATCCTGCATTAGTTTATGTTATTTAGCAAGCACCTCCTGAACCTGTGACATAGAAATTGGATCTTTGTAGGCAACGTACATTACCCAAGTTCTCTTTTTTTCCCACAGCTGATCCTTGGATGAGAAAGACAGTAGAAGTGTAATACATTATTATTATTATTATTGATATTATAGTATTTATGTACTGAGGTCATGCTAATGTATTTTTATTTTTTTTTTGGCTTATCTGCTCATCTTCTCTCTATAAGTAAGAATGGAACTAGCATTACAAGCCTGGCAATCAGACTGGCAAAGGAACAGATTACTGTGAACATGGAAAAAAAGGTAATGTTCCCTTTCTGGTCCACTTTATACTTTTTATTATAGCTCCTATATATTATTCTTTTTTTTTTTTTTAAAGATATTCAGAATATTTGGAGCAAAGAGAAAGAAAAAGTAATGCCAGGAAGGTATTCACCAGGTCCTCATTTCACGTGAATTTGCAATCCATGCATTTTGTCAGAGAAAGGAGTAAGCTGAAAGAAAACTAACCACATTCTAGATATGATTACATGGAATAAATTTCTATAAGGAGACAAAAAAAAAAAAAAAAAAAAAAAAAGTATT
>JBCJKH010025154.1:30975-45120 GCA_039877255.1 Loriculus beryllinus | reverse complement strand
GGGGGGGGTGGCGGGGAGAAAGTTTTGGGAGGGAGAAAAAAAAAAAAAAAAAAAAAAAAAAAGAACCAAAAAAAAGAACCCCACCCCAAACAGATTTATTTACAGAAAACTAAGAGATCTGAAAGATGGGGTCATGTTGAAGTACTTCCAAATCTTTTTAATGAAAATATGCCATTTTACAGTTCATGATAATATTCCATTTTGATCTAGTTGTGTCAATCAAGATCAGAATCTGGTGATGGAGTTGAATCATCCCTCATTTCTTTTGTTTAGAAAGTCTCCTTTTTATTTATAAATAATATTAAGAACGACTCTTTTCCCTCAGCCATGGCAAGAATCAAACAGCAGAACACATTTTCTGTAATCAAACTTCTAATTGGCGCATAACTACTCTTCAGCATCATACCACAGGCATCTCCTAGATGCTGTCTAGTCTTCTTTGATTTTCTCTGGGCTACACAGATACATAGCTGGAGTCAACTCGGACCCACTGTTTGTCTGTTCAGTGTTAGATCACTTGGATAGCATAGCCTGTTCTTGCCTGCATTTAGTCCTTGGAAAGTAGTTTTCCATTATTTCAGCTGTCACCAAACAAAGAAACAGTTAGCTCTTCCATCATCTGTTCTGCCTGGCACCTAAAACTAAGCATCTATTAAAGTAATCCTTTTAAATTAAGGTCTATTATTCTTATGTAGTTAATGAGGCTTGTTGCATGTCTTCAAAGACTTCCATCTGCCAAAGTTAAAGCAAAGTCAAACAATTAGGTTTTTTAAAGAATCTTCATTTTTCCAAAGGCCTTCCAGGGCTTCCACCTCTTTTTACTGATACTACAGTAGACACTTCAGAAGGATTGCTTCACTCAGCTCCTGAATCTGAGGTGTAAGCCAGAAGCCTGTTTTAGGCATTCTGACTGAATATATGATTTCAGAGTCATATTTAACTTTGGACCACAGGCTCATCATAAATAGTTTTGAAAATTATTTCTAAAGTTTAAAATATGGTCTTACAACATGATTTGGCTATTCTGAACACAGATTCCCACTTTGAAATATGATGCCCTGACATTTGTAATCTGATACTTTTAGTTCTATGGTAGCTGTAACTGCAAATTAAAAAAGGATATTCAGCTTTCAGATCTGTCTTAGACTTCATTAACATGATGTTACAGATAATGAGCTCCGCCAGATTAGTGCTAGCTCCCTATGTTTGGCTGCTGAAGTACAAGAAATATCTCTCATGATTTACATCAAAATACCCAAATAATTACCATATTTAGATATGAAAACTGAAACTAATGTGGAAGTAAGGCAGAATGTGTAGTGGGAGATGCCACCTTCCTGTTTTCTAATGATGTTGATTTTTTATTTTACCCAATATGAAAACATTTCTGATGGATAAGGTAAAGAAACATTATAGGAATTCACAGAATGCAAAAAGAGAAGGGGGTAGAAATTTGGGAAGTTAAAATGGCCATGGTGGTTAAGAAGTGCCTGTTTTGCTCAGACAGCATTGGGCATGGCCTGTTCCTTGTGGAATCCATGTCCTCATGTTGCTCAGCCAAATGGAGCAGACAGGCTGCTGCTTCTCCTCACATTAGAAGCAAGCCACACAAGTGCTCTTGATTATGTTTCTCATATGGTGTCAAGATGACCTTATAGCAGCAATGGGACCTGAAGTTCCCACACACACTCCTGGCAAGCACTGGGTTTAGCTGAGGATGTGGCTGAACTCTCTGTGGAGTCCATTACAGTTGCATGAGGCCACATGTGCTGTGGCAGCATCAGCAGTAAAGATCTCATGGACAGCATATGTGCACTCCTGTACAACCAATGTCAGTGCTGGCAGGGGGACAGCTCAGATCACCCCTAAAAGTGTGTACACTGCCCATGAGAACCACTGCCTGAATCTACCACAGTGTTATCTTTTGTCATTCTGAAACTAGTGGCCCAATGCTAAGGACAGTCTGACCTCACCAATGGTCACTTGTATGCACCAAAGCAGAATATGTCTAAGATGAATGGAGATGGCCTGTGGGAACCCATTTTTGTTCTCAGAAGTGGCTGGTGATGATACCAATTGGTTCCAATGGAGCTAACTATCGTTTTCTAGCTTTTTCCAGACCACTAGTTTCATAGCCTGGCAGAAAGCCCAGGGTTGATGCTAAAAGGCACTGTGGCGTCTGGTCACAGGGTAGGCAAGGGGTACAGGCAGAATCTTGCCACTGCAAAGGCTTGCAAGCTGTCTGTTACTGTTGCAGGACTTCTGTTCAGCATACACTGTGAGTATGGCCCGAGTAGTCTTTGGGAGCAGCAGAGTAGATCAGTGTTAGCAGAAAGGTTCCACTGACTTTTACTTTTTCTGAGTATCCTCAAAAGCTGCTCATTTTGGGGTGCTCATTTTTGACAGGGCTGACTGGTTTGACTACTCTGCCAACACTATGCCACCTATCATAGACCTAGCATCTAGCTCCTCTCAGGGACTCCATCTGGTTGAGCTTCTTAATCATTAGTTGAAATAAATATAAATTGTTTTTTAAGTATGGGCTTACAAAGCACCTTCCCTGCTTCCATGAGTTTTCTGGTTATACTCACATTTTCCCTCGTGTGCACATTTTCTTTGACAGTATTAGTCTTTAAATCCACCATTCAAAGTAAACAGCTTCAGTGTGAGGAACAGAGCTTTCACCCTCACCAGATGATCCCAGATTTTAATGGGTTTGGCCCTTAACTTGGAAGGCAGCAGTTTGACACTCCTTAAGCAGAGGGCAGAACTGGTTTCTCACATTTGGAAAGTGTGTTCATTACTGCATAGGACGGTGGATCGCTCTGAGAGAAAAATGTGAGCGCCACGCTTCATCTGAAATAAATGGTCAACCGCAATAAAGGCAGACTGAACTCTAAGAGGAAAGCATGTGTTTTCTGCTTGAAAGCTGAGGGGAAAAGACAAATTCTAGTGACTGAGTTTTGGCTTTATGAATCTTGCTTTTCTCAGGCATTGTCTAGGAGCCAAGGCTTTCACTCAGGGCTGCAGAAGCTGCCATTGGGGTTGCTATTTATCAGTGGAGTGTCACAGCTCCTTATATCTTTTTAATCTGGATCTTAGTCTGAGTTTCATAATCATGAAACTTGAATTCACTGATTGATACAGCAATTTCCATTTACTCATTCACACTAAGGTATTTTGGGTGTTCTGATATTTCATTCAGCGGCGAACAGAAAATAACTGTTACTGTGATAGGATGATCCAAGTAATAACTGTTGATAGATGTTGACTTTAATAGCAACAATAGGCTAGACTGTAAATTAATGGCCTGTGCTGAGCAAGGAACTGAGCCCCTGAAATAGATTAGGAGAGAGCCTGTACTAACTCACAGCTACCCTAAATGAGACACTTCCTAGAAATCATCTGTGCAGCCTGCCTTGTTGAGGCGTCAGGAGTGGCCTCATGAAAATCTGGCTCCTGTGGTCATGCACAAAACCGATTGCATTACACTGTCCACAGCCATAAATGAGTACACCTTAAGTATATTGAATATCTATATCTTGTACATAAAATGATATTGCCAAATATGGGAGGAGGGCTTCCAGTTGGGCTCTACGTAAGAATCTTATACTGCACATTTATAAGAAAATAAGGGGTTTTTATCAAAGTCAAAAGCTGGAACAGGCATGCTTTAGGTGATCAAATGCTACAAGGTGATAAAAGTTGAAAGGGAAGAAAAATGTTTTAAAGCAGTCTTAGAAGTTTTGGAGACCCAGTTAACAATTTTTTTATGCTTGAAATTACAGCAGTGATACATAATGTTCTCAGCAAAAAAAATTCTGGGTCTGAACATATTTTAATCTTTTTATACTTTTTATTTGTACCTACAATAAATATATACAGAGTTTGAGCTGTACATTCAATTTCACATAAGAGCTGGGAGTCCACAAGGAGCTCTCCACAAAAAGCTGGTTTGCATAATTTCTTAAAGAATGAGGTTTGTATCAGTTGCTTCCATGAAAATGGATTTGGTGTGCAATGATTTGCTACATTCTACCTTTATTTAACCCTATAAATCTATAGGATCGCTTACTGTTGCACAGTCCTTGGCATATTTTTCTTTAAAACCCACATCTTTTTCATATGTATTTTTGCCCTTTCCATAGTTGTTATATGAGAAAAACAATTTTAATGCTATTTATATTATTCAGCAATTCTTTGCAATGGGCTTGTTTGAATATTGCCTGCTGCAGTTAGTACAATGGGATGATAAGGCAAAAAGAGATACGGTTTTGGAGGCCTGTTTTTTAACAAAGCAGACACACTAGTTGGTAGCCCACCACAGTTGCTGCCCCATTTCTCTCATTCTTGGGAGCAGGCAAGCCTGCCTTACGTGTGGCTTCTGAGATGAAACTCATTGCATTTTGCTCCTATCAAAGTCAGGGCTCCCAAACCAGCAGGAGCTGTGATACCCCCTTGTACTGGAGGACAGTCCCCCAGTGGCAAGGTCAGCTGGCTCCCATTTATCTCTAGCTAGTGGACTGGGAGGGAACTGAAACCCCTGGTTGTTGTCCCATAGCTGAAGATGAGGTTGATCAGCTGACTGAAGGAAGGCATCCCTTCGAGGCAGCGGATACTGGTCTCCAACAGCTCAGTCTGACATAAAGTTGGAATTTGTGGGTACTCAGGGATTTAACAGAGCCTTGTACCAACTACATACACTAGACCTTTTGTGGAGGGCAGTTATGCTTCCCTCCTCAGCTCCTCTGAGCATTTTGGTAGTCTGCCTCTTGCTGAGATCAGCGTCATACCACATCATTTGAAGCACTGCATGGACATGTATGGAGCCACATTTTCTGCTGCTTTACATCTTGTGTACTTGTTTACACCAGCACAGGATGGATGAGGAATGTGCCTCTTTATCTTTCAATAGCAGTTAAAATTCTGTAGTAACAGATATGAGCACACAAGATTGAGGGCAATGGCAAATCCAGTCTGCACTCTTTCAATGCACACTGTTATGTTCACAGGTACTAGTTTGACTGGACAATCTTAATACCTTTTCTTTCTTTTTTTGATAAGCCCTTCCATTAACAGAAAAATAGCATAAGAAGTTCCTTGAGGAATTCAGGGTTTAACCAAGGCTCCTTTGAAAACCAGCAAAGTAGTTTTGAATGTTAGAGCTGCAATTAGCTTCATAGACCAATCATAAGGATAATTTACACAAGCACTGAGAACAGATAGCTACTATAAGATATAATGGGAGCCATGGTTCTTGGTCTGAAAACTCAGTCCCTCAATTTCTGTATTTTGAATATCTAAAAGACAAAGGTCCAAATGAGAATATTAACATTTAGCAGAATGTATTAATCAAGCAATAGGGAGAAAAAAACTTCCTCTCACAAGGCAAAAAAAAAAGCCAGGTATACACTTCATATGAAGATGTAAGAGGCTTCCCCTGTTGCTTCTCCCCCCCCCCCCCCCAAACTATTTCAAATTAAACTTACAATAGAACTGAAAGGAACTAAAATTAAAAAGCAACCAAAAGGTTTGAATCCCCTTGCTCACTCGGTTATTGCCTTTCATAAATCACAACTAGACAGAAAATGAATTGGCTGTACTTACATTGTTGTTTATTTGCCATGCAGTTGTGGGGCCATGGCAAAGCAAAACAAGATGATCATTGTTTCAATCAGACCTAGAGTCTTTAGCTTATCCCCTGCTGTCTGTTCTAGCTTTCTGGTTAGACTAGCAAAATCAAGAAGTAACATATTATTTGGCTGCTGCTTTATTTCCCATCACTCTCTGATTAACTTGACTGTGATGTAAAAGGATTCAGTTCTGTTGTGGCAGTTTTGGGAGAAAATCACATGGTGAATGGCACCCTCACCAAAAATGCTAAATGCCATGGAAATCATTGCTGTTTTAAGAGCCAGAACTTGCAGGTATTTTTGCAGTGTAATATGTTTTTAAACATTTTCAGCACAAATAATAAAATCAAGACTGGCAATAGGCAGTGTTATGCCTTCTAGGACCTTTTTTATGACTTGTACATAATGGCTGCTTGACACTTGAAATGAAAGATGATCATGAGCAAGTTAAACATACAGGCAGATAAGATGAATTGCCCTGTTAGAGTGTTCATCATCCCCAAAGCTCTGCAATTAAAAAAGAAAAAAAAAAAAAAGCCATTATTTACTTATGTGAGTAAAAAAAGGGGAGATCTTCTTATGACACCATGGAAAACTCAAGTTTTTGTTATGGCTCCAGCCTTCCGCCTATCCAGTCTCATGGGCCCTCAAAGTTTACTGAGATTTCAATGCAAGTTCAGGACCTTGCTTGAGCTGATCTTTTCAGTTGCTAACACCAGTACTTTTCCTCTTTTCTGTATCTGAGTTTCAGAAACACACAGATGGTTTTACTTTGCCATCAGTAAAACCCCACTATGAATGATAGTCCATTCTTGTCATAGCTGCCAAGTTGCACAGAAAAATTCCCAAGTGTCAAATTGTGGCTATTAATATAAATAAACAAATTGAAGAATACAGACTCCTCCCAATGCCTTTGCAACTCTCCTAAAAACCAGCTTTATTTACAATGTCCTCTGCCTCAGTTGCTCTCCTTCCATGACTGCTTCAATTCATTTTGTTAGGTTAGAAAATATGAAAAATATGGAAAGAAATTTATTAACAGCAAAAGTTGTTCTGAGGGTACCTCAAGTCTATCTCAATTATGGTGTGATTTCAGTATTAAGAGAAAGTGTAATTTTCATGATTGGACATCTTCAAGCAGTGAAAGATGTATTGAAGAACTGGGAGAGGCACAGGACAATGCTATTATTTTCTTGTTTTTAAAGTACAAGATTAGAATGACATTTCAGGAGTATGTTCTCTGCTTTTAACATATGGTAAATAATGCCACTAACTTGAATGGATTCATTGTGGGTTTTCAGGTAGTTTAAGTGAAAACACATTTTTCCTTAAATATTAAAACATGTTCATTAAACTTGCTTTTTACTGTGTTTATAGCTCTTCCTTTAGCAGTGCCACACTGTCTGGTGTGTCCCCTTTTTCTCTCAAATAGCCAAATAGCTATGAAAAGGCATAAAGCAATTTTACTGTTCAAAACTCCATTATGCCTGAAAAAGAAAAATAAACAAACCTAAAGACAAAGCCATTCCCTCTGCATTCAATCACCATGATGAGAGAAAATGCACATTTTTGTAATCAAAGCTGTATGAAGCCTTCAAGTTGTGTGACGTGCAGATGGTAACAGATTACTGGGTCAATTCACATGATCTCTGTTGATATTACTCAGTGCGATATCGTGCAAACATGTTTTTCTAAATACTTCCACCACTTGGCAATTTTCACTGAAGTACCTGCCTATTTTCACCTGGTTGGAATTACCATAGCAAAGGAACAAAACCTGCATCACCTGGAGTCTGTGGTGGGAGCAGATATCCTGTTTTGGATCCAGACACACAAGTGGTAGAGATTACTCTTTGTGTGAGGTAAAATAAGCTGGGCTCACTCAGATCACCCGTGGAAGCTGCGGAAGTTCAACCTTTCGATTTTGTCTGAAACAAATTAAGGAACATTAAACCTAACTGCTCTGCCAGCAAAACTATGGTGCCAGTAATGCTGGCAGACTGAAAAAGAGGAGTAACTATGAAGTACCAGGGAAAAGAAATCTCTTTCTCTTTCATGGCTGGACCTGAAGATGGACGTCTGCCAACAAACTGAATGACTCCAGAGAAGAGGAGGAGCTTCCCAGTGCCGGGAGCAGAAGCTGCCCCGCTGTCCTCGTACAGGCAGACTTGGAGCAGAACAGTCTTGTTCGTTCCTGGTCCGAGACAATATCCATTCAAATATATGGAATTATTCCCACTAATGCAGTCATGCTGAGCAGCCTTTGGCTACCTCTCTCAGACTGTTGACAAGGACCAGTAGTTACTGTGGACTCTGTGGTTAAAGCTGAAATGATTTCACTGATTTTGCTAGGGAGAGAGGCAAGGAACAGGGTCCAGCTGGTGCTTTGAGCCCTGTCAGTTTGGATGAGGAGTTTCCCTTTGCTCCTGGGGGAGCGAAGTCCTCTGGGTGATGCACAGCAGCTGCAGTCCCCTCGCACCCTGCTGAGAGGCTGGCACCAGCTGGGGAAGGGAGCCTGTAATCACTAGCACCTGACATGCACTAGATTTAATCTCTTATTTGGAGGTGAAATGCAACACAATTACCAAATCTGGTTCAAATTATAACCCAGTTTGGGCACAGCCTGCAAGCTACAGTCCTCACTGTTAAGCATTTGTCCATGACAGCTAGAAAGGCTTAAATAAAGTCACTGCATTGAAGTGGGCTCAGCAACTGCCTGGGAAATGCTGGAGTACCGACCCTGCAGAGCCCGGCTGTCACCTCCTCCCAAAAGCCACATAGTGAGACAATGGTCAGCTTGAGACTTGGCTGTCGAAAATGTCCTTACATATGTTATGGTCCCCATGGAAGAAGGCACGCACAGTGCACGCACAACCACAGCGCCAGAGGCTGCCCGCTGCTGCTCCTCCCCTCCTGGCACAGACACCTAGCCATGAGGGAGGCTTCCGTGCCCATGCAAGGGTGGGCAGCATGGAAGAAGAAGCCTCACCTCCTCTTCCTCACTGATAGGACTCTGCGCTTTTCCTCTCCAGGGCAGGTCCAGTGCTTGCAGAGCGCAGCAGCAGCCCATGGCCTTGGAGCTGGACCCTCCAGTGAGGAGGTGAGATCAGAAGCACTGGCACATTGACAGCTTTCTCTAAGCGAAATCTCTGAATCCCATGCAGCATTTGTAAATCCTGCCAGAAGCTAAGGCACAGTGCAGGCACTGCAGGGTATTTATTCCCCACCACCACCCCACTGGCTGCTGCTAGTGGGTACCATTTTCGGGAAGTACCCCAGCATCTTGCTGCTCCTTGATAGAAAGACACAGAGACACAGCTGTGCTTGAATAGGAGAGGCCTCTCTGCTATTGATTTCTACCAATTCAACCCTGATATGGTATATAAAGTAGGCTTAGAGTGACCTGTTTGCACCAGGGCTAGATTTATTCTCAGTGAGCATGGATGTGCCTGACATTAGGAACACATCTTGCACAGAATCTCATTTTTAACATCTGCTATAACATGCTTTATTGTATAGTGTTCAACAAAGGAAAAGAGGATTTTTGGAAACAAACAGAAAGTTAACCCAGCATGCTACAGCAGTTTCTAATGTAGGATACCTGCAAAACCAGAGCTCACCATATGCTAAAAGTATCATATATTTCTTATACCTGTGGGAAAGATTTTTCTCTTATACATGAAATGGACTGTATTACAAACAGCTTGTTAAATGTGTGACAGATCGGCTTGAAACGATGGTTCCTGTGCTCTACAGGCCTGCACATTTGCTAATAAACTGACTACATATACAAACAGTCTGTTCCAGGGTTTAAGCTCCTATTACACTGGTTCATGTTTCAACATGCAGCCACTCTGTAGTTTGTGTTTTCAGCAGAACAAGTAAGTGGATGCATATGCATTACAATTCCAGACATCATTCCATACCAGATGTGGTGCCTTTATTTTTAGTACTGCAGGAGTGTCTGCTGACCCTTTCTCACCCCATGTCTAATGAAAGATTGACTGCTCTGGGTTTTCTTATGGTGAATTATATATTAGAAGACAGTGGATTTAAAAATTAATTCAAGATTAATTTAGGGATGACTGCACATGGAATTATTTGGCCAACAGATGAAAAATGAAAATTTCACTACAAAGAAAAAAAATTGTAGAAGTGTCAAATTTTAATCCAATTTTCTATAAAGAATGATCATGTTCTGAGACCCTTCTGAGGACTACAATTAATCATTCAGAGTGATACCCCTTTTCCACTTGCTATGCAAGCTCCCCTCTGAGCCAAAGCACCATCCGTGCTCCTCTGAAGCAGGGATTCATGTGCTCAGTCAGGAAAATAAATTAGCACTGTACCAAATGGCTCCAAATTCAGGAAAACACAATGGCTGAAGCACACACTTAGGTGAAAGGAGGCACCGCTATTGCATGGTCTAAAAAAGAAAAAAATGTAGAGCCATTTCTAACCAGATTTACAGCTACTATGAAGGCCTGTAACTTTTTAGGCAAATGAGAAATGAATCAAAAGCCAGAAAATGGATCTCTTTCATTTGAGGATCTGTTAAATTTTAATGGCAGTGCTAGATGTAATACAGACACCCTTGCTTCACTAAATTAAAAGGAAAGCACAAAACTGGCTAAATCTTAACTTATACGTTTAACTGTTGTGGTATTTTTATATTAAATAAAATAAGGAGAGAGGACCCTAATGAAAAGCGGACTAACAAGATAGATGCTAGGAGCTCACCTTACTGAGCAAGGAAACAAATGCTGCAAAAAAAGGAATAAATATTTCTTTTCAACTATGAAAACACATTGGTCTAAATAAGACTGTACTAAATAAAACCCTCCAGTTGTCACATTTGCAGTGATGTAACTCCATGTTTTTTTCACTTATAGTCTAAGTATTTTAATATTACATAAAGTTTATTGTTTGTTTCATAACATGCATGAAGGTTGAAAAGGGGAAAACAGAGAGAATACACTGTATTCTTCAACTCTCAGAATGATCTCCAGAAATAATTTTTCTGTATTCTTATATACACCTTTTCTTTTTTTATATATTAGTTCTTAAAAATTAGCAGTGCCTATTTTTCAAAGTGGAGAATGAACTGTAGAGAATACTGCCTCATGCAAATGGAACTGTAAACTGAAAAGAATCACATAAAATTAAATGGAATTTCCATTGTGGAATATAGAAAATTTAAAGGCCTTGCTGCAACATATGAATAGTACTGAGCACATAGAATGTGTTAATGAGAAATTAAGTGGGCAACCATGAATGCAGTATAAAAATTGCATCAAATCAAGGGTTGCAGACTTCCAGAGTGGAACAGCTAATCTGCCTAAGCTCTCCCTACCTTCCTGTCCACTTTGTACCTTTCTCTGACTTGTTACCTTGCTGGAGAGGAAAATGCTTAAAAACGGACTCCTGCAGGCTGGCTGATTTCTTGCTGAATCAGCCAGCTTGCTACTGAATTGATTTCTACATCTCCCACCTCATGAAAGCTAGAAAATGTTTTTAATTGAACATGCCCTTAATTTACAGGACATGCTGGTGCGGAAAAGAAAAGGCTGAGGAAGGCAAAGAATGCATCCTGTATTTATATACCATAATGATTATGAGGTATTTTATATACTGGAAATGAATGGTTATTTATTATGCATCCTTTCCAAAAGGCAATGTGTATACTATTTAATGTATGTAGGATAAGTACAGATGCAGTAATATTTAATCCTGAAAAATAAATGGAATCTAGTGTGCGTGGAGATACTGAATAGGGATGTGCTGTAAGCGTACAGTGAATAAGAAAAAGGCCCTGTTCTTCCCATGATCAAACACCAATGACACTGGAAATTGTTTTGACAATAAAATCACTAGTTTTCAAATTGATCTGCTGAAGTACAAATACATGTATCTTCATTGTGCTAGCAGGAGAAAGGTGATTTTGCTAACTTGATTTTAATGGATTTTTTTCAGCCCAAAACAAAGCCAAAAAAAAAAAAAAAAAATCTTGTTTGAATTTTTAAGTAAAAACCATTTTTTTAAAAAAAAAAAAATCTTTTCCCAGGTTGTACAAGCTGTATTGGAGGTCTATCATTTATAGCCTTATGATAGTTGTGTGGAAATCAGGAGTTCCCCTATATATACCAACCAATTTCTACTGGGAGATTTAGTCTCTCATACTGTCTTAACTCAAAGTTAACATAGATGTTAACAGAGAAGTCCTACATCTTGGATTTATTACTGTGAAAATTAACATCTTCTAACATGTTTTGGAAGTTTAGTTTTCTAAAAAAGAAAAAACTATGTAAGTGCTCAGTCCTACAAAACTAATGTTTATCATGTTTTAAATACTTTGAAATGTAACATCATTTACTAAGACAAACTCAGGGAGAGGAACCAGGAGTTCCTGAGTTTTATTCCAGCCCTCACTACCAGCCCACTGTGTAGCCTTGGGAAAGTTTACAGCATGGGGGATAATGATTACTGAGCTGTTGCCTCGTTGGCCTAAGTGTCTGTATTTCTTTCTTGCATTTTCAGTTCCTACCCCAATCCATGAGTTTTCAAGGCAAGGACAGTACCTGACTTCATAAGCAAGTATTCTGGGAGGGACATAAATCTCCAAGCTTCAGGGCATAACCAGCTTGTAATGCTAAACAAGAGAAACTTAGATTCCAGGCAGATTATCTCCAAACTGCCAGCTGCAGTGTTTCTTTGTCTGAAGCAGCTGGTACTGACCACTCTTGGTGATAGGGTACTAGGAGAGATGGATCACTGGTTTGATCCAGTATGGCAATTCCCAGGCTTTTCTACAGTGCCAATTATATTACTGGCAGTCAATAACAATAATAAGATTACAGAGAGGAATTCAACTAATGAGATCAAATGAAGAATCAAAATTTGGTCAGGAGGGGAAGGGAAGGTCTGTCACATTGCCAGATGTCCGAAGCATATTAAATCAAAGAAAGGGCTTTTTTTCCCCTTGGTAATTTTACACAGAGATTTTCAGAGTTTCTACTCTTGGAGCCTTCAAATGTAATTTCAGCCTAATGCTTTGCATTAATATGTGGCATCTGAGTGCTCTGCTCTACTACAGATCAACAGAATGACTCAGGTACTGCAAGAGGCACATCTGTGATTAAATACAGCAATGGTATTTAGACTTCAAGGGCACTGGCAAAGCAGCTTTTAATAAGTGACAGAAGGTTTCACCACAAAAAAAAGGTAGAGCCGGGTTATGTAGATAGATTGTGAGTCCTCAAAGCAGAAAGGAAACAAAAATTATGCCAGCATTCATACTTCTGCAAAAACCACTGAATTTTATTATAACTTTGCGTAGATGAAGCCTCCAGCCAGATACTGACTTGCCCTTACATAGTTATAAAATAATTCCCAGAATCGGACATGTTTCTTTTATTTTTACTTCTCCATAAGTCTGAATTTTTAAATTTGTACCAGTGTTTTGGCAAAAAAAAGCTATTATCACTCCAGGTTTTTGCTGATGAAAATGCATAGCTCTTCCTCAAATAACGCTTTGCAAAATAACAATGACACTATAATATATATATCAACACTATAATATATATATGTAACTGTGAGTAATTTCCTCATTTTTCGTCATACATGTTGCATTCTGAAACAGGTTTCAGCAACATACAGTTCTAGTTTCTTCTCTGCATACTTACTCTCCTCATGTGGTACTTGCTTCTGTACTGTATCCTTGCAGTGGATTTCTCTAGCTTTTTGTATATATATTTAAGACTATATGATCAGAATCTAAAATTAATGAAAACTAATAAACACATTCTCATACTGTACCATAACCTGTGTGGGTTGTAGCATGGTGCAACAACTCTTGACACCGTCTGACCAACAGGAGGCATTTTAAAGAGCAGAGACTTGGATGGTGGGTAATATACACAGCCCCATATTGGAAATATAGAACAAACCCACTCCAGCCCCACTGGACTTAAGGACAACTTTGTTGGTACATTTGTTAGGATTACACACAGCAGCTTTAGCTGGGGTCGTCATGTTGTGGTCCATACGACATCCAAATCTGGAGCAACTTGGATTCTTGCCTCCTAAAGCTATCCTACTGTGTAAGCGCAAATACAGAAACACATGTGGTTTCTAGAAGTGCCATACATTAAGAAAGACAGCACCGTGTAAGAATTACTTCATTTTATCACATTCTTCAAGTAAAAAAAAGACAGCAGTAAGAATGATGCAAAGATTGCAACTTTTATCCTAAAAGCCCAGCTAATACAGTCCAAAAAGGGAATTCAAAGCCATTTAGAGCTAATATTTTTGTCAAATTAAAAAACAAATAACTAAATAAAAATGAAGTGTTGACAACCCCCTACCCACAATCCTGTCTGCATAAAATGCTACAACTATTTCCACTACATTGTTAGTTGTTAGCTAATAACAGCTCATCTGCTGTTATTAGCTCACCTTTCATGAGTCATACACTGGAAATTTAAAGAGTTTCAATGCAGAACTTACTGTACAT
>JBCJKH010025154.1:0-13888 GCA_039877255.1 Loriculus beryllinus | reverse complement strand
ACAGTAAAGAACTTCTTCCTTATATCCAATCTAAATTTTAGTCAAATAACTTCCTGGATTAAGTATAGCAGTAAACCATAAGTTTGTAATGTATAGAAAATCATAAGAGATGTTCTAATGTTTCCATAAACATAATAAATCTCAGAAGGTCAATCAATCATACCTAAAATTGTATGTGTCTAAAATGTTTCAGATGTGTTCTGAAACTCTGCTACATAGATAGCAGATCAAGTCTAAAGAGTCCACTTTTTCCTGTTCCTGGACCAACTTTTCCATGGGCAGCAGTGGCCATACTTGGAGGTGAGAATGAACAGCTGGCACAGAAGGACCAAACCCCTTTTAGTCAGATCTTGTGCTAAACGTCTGGAAACACAGCCTAAAACTGTTCACAGACATTTTTTACTGTCCTGAATAGCATTTGTCTTATATTTCTCTGTGCTTGCTTGTGCAGGTGATTTTACAGGCAAAAGTCTGTGAGCTCCTTCACCTGAGCCACAGCTCAGGACAGTCAACAGGAGTTTATAATCTTCAGATCAGAATCAGAGCTAAAATAGCTAAACTTATTCTAATCTGCTATATTTTGACTCAAAAATGTCATTAATTTACAAATGCTTGTACATCAGCTTAATTTCACATACTTTAAGTATTTCCAGGCCTTTCAACAATGATAAAATTGAGTAAGTCTAATGAGACCGTAGACATGCCTGAAGAAGTGTAAGAAAAGAATAGAAGAAGCACTGAACCTACATAAATATGCTTGTTATGGTTCTAGCTTCTGACCCTCTTAAATTTATGGAGTGTCTTAAGCCCTTTTAGCTTACCAATTTAGTTACCCTCAATGGATCTTCCAGTGCCCATTCACTTTGCTCTTGAAATCCTGTAAGCTACTTGCATGCACAGTACTCTTCAGCAAGGAGTGCCATATGTCTGCTACCTGTGGGGCAAAGAGCTGACACCCAGGACTTCCTTAAACGAAGGAAGAAAGTAACCACTCAAACCTGATAGCTTCTGAAACTACACATGCATGACTCGTTTGAAATTTGATGACTTAAGTAGTCCTATTCCTTTTGCTTACATGTATATATAAAAAGACAGTGTGAATGATTCATAGCATGTAACACAGCATTCATGGCAGCACCATGAATTTCTTCATTTGGTAGGCTTTCTTACTTACAAATCTTCAGGAAGTGAATTATGCCTGAAGCTTTTCCAGCACCTTACAGCCATCTCACATTCAGCATGGCCAGTGGACTTTAAGTTTTTTAGTCACAGAGTGCTGTTTACAGCCAGTTATGCCACCTTTTCACCTGTTTGTACTTGTCTCAGCCCACTACATGGGTATTTAGCATCTTTAAAAGCATTGATTGATAGAAACCTTGGTTTAAAATGTTTCTGAAGTGTTATTAAGCGCTCTTTTTTGCTACGTGGATGTGTTTTCCTTCTGCTTTCAGTAATGAAAATACATTACAGTAAAGTTTAAAAAGATTGGCTTTGAAATTCCTGAAAGCTAGATAAGGACTTTGATACAGCACCTCTAGAAGGCAGAAGTTAAAGTTAATTTTTGTTTAATAATTTTTTAACAAGATATTATTTCTTCCTGGTATCCATGATGATGTTGCCTTCAAGACCTTGAAAAAAATTTAATGCTGGGTCTCCTTAGTACTGCCAGGACAGCCAGATAATGATTTGAGAAGTGGGATTTTTTAAATGTAATTCCTTTGTTTCATATTTTAAAAGTTATTCTAAACAAATAAACTGTGCAAACTCTGTCTTTCACAGAATGTATCAATATTAGAATAGGAAGCCTCTTTTCAGTTTAAACTAGAATAATTGGTTTGCCAGCCCAAGACGCTGTAGTAGGAATCTGGTCTCAACTCAACTTTTATTGAATCCTGGTTTCTTAGCTGGAAATGAGACCTCAAATACAATATTGATTGCAGTCCAATAACCTTTGGACCCCCAAAGTCTCTTCAGGTCACTACTACAGTATATTACTGTAGTAGAATGAAAGCACAGAGAGGAAGTGTTTCCGCTCCTTCTGTCACTGCTGCTCTGCTTGGTTGTGTCTTGAGACAACAGGGAAATGACCTTCTCCATTTTAAGCATAACTAGTTCAGATACATCATGGTAAAAACATGAAAAAAAAATTATTGTTTGCTCTTCTGAAGCATTATGCAAAATTTTCATTTTATATTTAATGTGTAGCAACTATAAGGAAAAGAAACACCAATACATGAACTGAACAAAAGCAAACTATGTGATAAGAATCTATGTATTAAAAAGCAACTAGTAATTTTGCTAGACTAACATCATATCCCTTAAAGCAACCTAATCTTCAAATACGTGTTGCTAAGTTTGGTCTAAAACTCAGGAGTCTTTACAGTCTGTTCTCTGTAAGGTCAAAATATGGAGGCAACCAGAATTGCTAGGAATCCCAAAAATATGTCAGGATGATTATATAAAACGAATTTGAAGATTCATTCTTAGCCTTTGATAATAGTAATTATTATTGTTAATGGGGATAATGAAATAATTGAGGTGTCTGATCTCATATTATTTGCTGAAAAGGTAATTTTAGGAATACTGCCATCTGTTATTTACCACAGTGGTTAAGAGACAGGCAAAAAAAGTCCTCCAGTTTCAGCAGCCTGGAGATCATGAATATAAGTCATCAAAACATAGTGAGAAAAAACCTCTGCATTAATGAGAAGAAGACTGCTACATTTAAATAAATAACTGCATAGCTTCTCAACACTGAGTAGCTAAAACTAAAGAGCTCCAGGGTACAAAACAGAATCTAATGAACAACCCCCTCACGTATGACAGTTCCATGCAGAGTTGTGCCAGAGTTATGGTGAGGTATAACAGCAATCTATTGTTACGAGAAAAAAAGGGGTTTTTTTAAAGTTTCATTTCCTGCAAACTACTCAGAAAGTTTTCCCCTCACCTATTTATCCAGACAAGGTTATCTATTAATTAAACTGCAATATAGCTGGATGGGAGAATGAGTGCATTTCTATTTTACATCTCAGCCGAAGGAAGGTGTAGCCTGCAGTCAGGTTTCTCCTTAGATATTTTTCAAGGGCACCAGGGTGTGGGTTCCTGGCTAAGGCTCAGCCCACCCTTAGGACAGGCCTAGTTCTAGGAGACAGATCAAGCCTAGAGCCCCAGTGGGAGTGGGCTACAAAGTGATCACCTGCAAGCTGTCTTATTGGAATACACACCTTTTTTACCATGTCACAGTTCATCCCACAGGCTCAAGTTTAACAAGTCATTCCCAGGTGTGCAAAATAAGGCTTTGCTCCACAGCAGTGCAATGTCCTCTGCACACAGACGTGTTAGAGGTCTTCAGTGATACTCCTTTCACTATTGAGTCCCGACAGAGACAGAACAGTATGGCAGAAGATCATTAGCCACAATTTTTGTTTAAATGAAGTATTGTTATACTGGTAAACTACTAACTTTGCACTGCAGGGGTGTTTCTCCCATCATTTACACTGACTGCCATGAGAACTTGAGGGCAGTTACTACATCAGCAAGTTCTCATTAAGGACAGAAGACTGAACCTGAACTAAATACATTGCATGGTGGAATGAAAGAAGCAAACCTTAGTGGATTTAGAGAATATTCTTATCTATGAGTCAAATTTCCAAAGTAAGAGAATTTGTCATGAAAATAGCATGGATTTGGAACCAGGTTTTCATTTTAAAATGTCACCTTCATTGATATCAAGTCTTTTCCCACGTAAAACTAAATTTTCTAGAAACCCTTCACATGATGATATGTTAGCACCTTCTGTGAGACTTTGGTTCTGGAGTAAGGATAGACTGTACCTACACACCAGGTTTTGGGCAAGCACAAAAATTATATCTGGCTTTTTGTGCTACTTTGGCCAGTCCTCAAAAACCAGAGTCACTGTAACTGTAAGTGCTCAGTTTGAACAGAGTCTCTACCTGTTTGGCAAGACCCTATTATGTTCCAAATACATTGTTGGCCTGGTCATAGTCTCTTGGTAATGAACTGCATAAAACAAGGATTAATTCATTGTTAGCTGCTTTATCTCAAGCTATGCAGACATTGCAAGTTCATTTGCATTTCAAAGCAGGGATTTGCTCAAAATATTCAGATTGGCTTGAGAACACCTGCTTTTCAAATGCAGCAAATAACATATACACACTGCTTCTGAAAGGCAAGCTTCAATCTTATCATGAAATTCAGTATATCAGAAACAGATGAATGGAAAAAGGCAACAGTAAATAAAATCAGGTTTGAAATGTGTAAGCAGCATTCTAGAGATTTTTTTTTCTCTGTGTGAATACACAGGCATACATTGGAAGTTGTAGGCTTTTGCCAGGCATTTCTGTTCTTTGAGTCACCTCAGCAGCAGGACAGAAGCATCAGCAAGAGGGGAGAAGTGCAGGGTTTCCAGTGCTCTTGCACATGACTAGCATCTCATTGTGGAGCTGCTCAAGGAGCAGCTGCAAAGGAAAGTAAGCGTGCTGTCCCCCAGCCCCTCATCTAGTTCACATATGAAGACAGCACATGAAAGAAATGTGAAAAAAAAAAAAAATGCAAACAGGGTATTTGAAGCAGTGCTGGCTGAAATGCAAAAACCAGATGAAAACCTTAAAGCCTCCTACATGGTATGCAAAGGAAGCACAGAGGGGAGGTGTGCCAGGGGGATTGAAAGTGATCTGGCTGAATTTTCAGAATCATGAAAGCAATCGTCAGGAAATGTTTGACTGTAAAATGCAAAATGATGCAGTGGATATTGCATTTTTCAAGGATGCAGAAAACTTAAATTCTGTCTCGTTTGAGGGGTTTGTTTGGCTAAATATTGATATCTACAATGGAGGCATCTGAGTTTGTCATTTTTACCAATGGAAACAAATAGGGGTTTTTTGATTGAAAGTATTTTGATTTAACTAAGGCATGTGTATTGGGAGGTGATGACTCACCATCAAGAGGTTGCTGTATCTCCAGTATTTGGTCAGGAGGATCCTGTCTCTGACTTCTTGAGACACTGCAAACCTTTTGCAGTTAACCCTAACGTGCTTCTTTTATCCCTTACTGAAGTAGGGATATTTGTCTTGATAAGAAAAACAATAACCACTTATTTTTAAGGAAAACTTGTATGTACAGTTCTGTGAGTATACAGTTAACACCATTTTAAATAGACAAGGCAATGTCCTAATAGTCACTGCCAAACAAAAGAAGCAACCCACTGGAAAGCCACACGAATGCTGATACATTCAATGACATAATCTTTTGTAATAACTTCACTGAACTGAAGATGGTTGCTTCCAATAGCTTTCTTACACTGCACATGTGAAAAACATTATTTGACCGTACCAACTTAAACACTATGCTTGGAGAATCATAGAACATTGGGGAAACCCTTGCCTTTAAATTTATTGTTCAAATACAGCATGGTTTGAGAAACATTTCAGCTGATGTCTGGTCAGTCATTTGAAGGGAATTTTTAAAATGGACTCTAAATTTTAAAATTTGAAATGTGAAACCTAAGTTTTCCCAGATGTCAGGAAAATTTCTCTCATGAGGAAATTCTCATGAATCTCATTCATTTGTACCTTGAGCTTCCACTGGTGTCACAAGCTGGCAAGATGCTTGCAGATCCAGGAGGAAGGCTACGGATGCAGATTAGTTATATTACATCAGAACTGAGACCAAGGCTCAGGCACTTGTGTTGTGATGACAGTTAACTGTGGCTCTCTGGAAGCCATAGGCAAGCTGGGGTTCTGCATAACCTTCTAGAAGAGCCTGTTTCTTCAGGTGTGAGACAGAAACACCAACCTGGCCGTTTTCCATTATCTCCCATAATCTACCTCACTGAAAACCCGAAATTTTAATGTAATGATTCCAAAGCTATATTTCCATAAGTAATCCCATAACCACACTGATCTTCTGAATTTGGAGGCACATTAGCAGACAAACAGGAAAAGAAATACTTCTTCAATCATAAAATAAATCTGCATTCTAATGGCACAAGGCGTTTGTATGTTATTTTTTTTCTTTAATCACAGCAGTGAGTTGTAGAGGACTTTCTGAGGTCCCAACCAAAAGAAAAGTGGCTAAGATGCTTTCTTGTATCCAATTTCTTGTAAAATGTATTGGATGTAATTCTGCGTGATTAATAATCACTAGAACTAGAGTTTTCAAAAAATTATTTGCTGTCTTCTGTTTTTCAAAAGAAAAAGCTTAGTCATAAAAGATCTAACAAAAAGGCCAGTCAAAGTTTTGTTTTGTTTTTTCCTCTAATGATATTTAGGAAATAATTTAGAGTTGCTTAACAAAATCCAATGAGATGAAACTTTTTTCCAGAAGTTTTTAAATGTAAAACTGTAGTGTTCAGCATTGTTTAAAATAATCTATTGCCATTGCATTTTTTTCCACACAGTTTTCTTTTTGGTTTGTCTTAAGCTTTTTTTCCACTCTCTGAAACTGGAAAAGACTTTTGCTTTCATTAGGTAGACTGCCCAACACATGGAGATTTCATATTCAGATTGGAAACTTCTCTGAAAGACAGACTGCAGTTCAAGTAAGCATTGGTGTTAAAGAAGTTACTGGGTAGAATGGTATTGACCTAGTCAAGCAGGAGGTCAAACTACCTAATTATAACGACATCTCTGGCTTAAAAAAATCTATCTCTACCTGCATAAACAATGTGTCAAACATTATATATGGTACACAATAATGGTATGATTTGTTACCTTTGATTTTCCTTACATGCACAGCAGCTGCTCTACACTTCTCAAAGTTCCTCATTCATAAAAGTATGATCTTTGAAAAATTGAGGATATCAAGAAAAACTAAGTCAGTGTATTGCATAGAATTTACATTCAGGAGGTGGCTGATAATTTTCTGACCGTCTTGTCTTCTCTTTTTCAGTTGTTTTTATCCTTTTTATTTTCCTGACTAATGTTAGGTAGAGACCAGAATCAACTAATAAAAAATTTGTTCATAGAGAAATTCTTTGTTTTCCTCCATGCCAGTCTTTCTCCAAGTTTACCCACCAATGTAATTACCCATGTCCTCAAAAGAGTTCTGAGCTCATTTAATCATGAAACACAGGAGTTAGACTTTCAAAAATGTTCTCTTTGTGTAACTCATGTTTTGAAATTCTTATCTTTATAGACATGTATATGCTTTGACTCCAGTGAGAGTAAGGATTAGAAAGACAGGGATTCAAAACATAGATGAAATGCCACTAACAAAAACTAATGGTTCTTTGAAGGTAGGGGAGGAGGAAAGTTCTGCAGAGAGACCACCCCACCAACAGTCTGAAATGCAGGAACTGAGAGATGGGAAATGCATAAGCAAGAGCACTCCACCAAGCATTGCAGAGGCTGCTGGTGAGCACGCAGGCTTGTTTGTGGGCTTGTTTTTCAGGGAAGAAAATGAGTAGCAGCTCAGAGGCATTCTCCAAACTTTTCTGATATGTCAAAGCCACATTTGGCACTGCTATTACAGGTGAAAAACTAAGTTCCAGCAGAAGGCTGGTCAACTCACACAGTCAGAACTGGAAACCATTGGTTTCCATTAAAGCCATTGCCAAAGTTTAAGTCGATTTCAGCAGGAAGGAAGGATGTCAGTTGCCACAACATTTCAATATGTACTTAAACAGAAATAACCCCTTCAAAAAAAAATTTTATTAGAAAATACCTGAAGCCAAATAGAAACACCTGCACAAAGAACTTCCTGGAAAATGCAGGGAAAAAAGAGCTCAATATGATTTATTTTCTTTTAGACATCAGTCCACATCACGAAAATATCTGTTTCTGCTGGAAAAGCATAGAATGTCCTCTGTCAGCAAAACAAACAAACAAAACAAACCAAACAAACAAAATCACACACAAAAATATAATACAAGGAAAGAAGAAACAGATCATGCTGCAAGGAAATTTTAAGACTTATAGCTGGAATCTTTCAAAAAGTCAAAAGGGTTGATGTATCAGAAGGGTGTTACATGACATTTGGTATGTGGCTTTCCATGGAAATGAGGGCATAATCCTGCTCCAAAAATGTCAGTAAAAGGTTCCATATTGATTTCAGTGAGAATCTGTTAAAAAGCAAGGTCCACATCTGTACAATTCCACCCATGTAATTTAGGCATCTATCTCCAGTTAGTGTCACAGAAACAGAAAGCCAA
Source organism: Loriculus beryllinus (assembly GCA_039877255.1). Classification (NCBI taxonomy): domain Eukaryota; kingdom Metazoa; phylum Chordata; class Aves; order Psittaciformes; family Psittacidae; genus Loriculus; species Loriculus beryllinus. The sequence continues at coordinate 5,718 of JBCJKH010025154.1, read as the reverse complement.
AAGCTTCTCTCTGATATTACCGAGCTGTGGAGATGCCTGAAACTCACTGGGATCTTCCCGATCAGCCTGAAAATTCCCAAGGTGCCTCAGCTTGTGTTCCTACATGTTGTTAAGAGCACCTGGCTGGGGAGTTGGCACTGACTGCTGCTTCAGGGCACTGACTGCTGTTCAGGTGGAGAAGTGCCTGGGGCTGTAGCTTTGAATGGTTTTTTTGTTTAATTTGGTGGTGCAGCTGGCTGCCGAGATCCCTCTCCCATCTGTCGTTCCCACTCTCACTCTGCAGTTTGCTTTCTTTTCTGTTGTGCTCTTGCAACTGTCCGTGGGACTCTGCTGGAAATTGGACTTTTAAAATGATCCCTCTCTGGAAAAAACTTTGGAAAATAACTGTGTTTCAATACAGCTCACTCCTGTGGTTTGGCTAACAGCTTTGCTCCATGCGCAATTACATCAGGAAAACTAAGCAGGCAAAAATCGGTGATGTTAAATCAGGAGCAAGGTGGCAGGAGGGATGCAAGCAAGTCTAATAGGGTCTGCCATGGGAGGGAATCTCAGCACAGGTACTCTGAGGGAGACAGCCCACCAGCTGTACCCTAAGCATGCTGAATTCCTCCTGACAGCACTGTGGTCATTTCAACCTAAGCCCACTTTTTGTGCAATAGTCATGAGGACTGATTTTATAGTCAAGATGTACCCATGTATAGCTTTTGGGCCTTGCCTAACATGATGGAATTTATGACATTTATTTTGAAGAATACCAGAATAAACAAGTACAAGGGTATGCCCATTTTGTTGAAGTGAGGCTTTACTGAACTGGACATTTGATTGTTTCTGTGTAAAAGGGGAGTAACAATGAAGCATTGGTAATGTAGTCAAACACTGCTGAAACTGCAAACGTTTGAATATTGAGGTTGAGATAGTTTTAATTATGTGGAATTAAAACCAAACCAAAACAAAAAACTCAAACCCAAAACCAAATAAAACCCCCAAACAAAACAACCAAGGTTTACGTCTGTGAGTCACCATAAAACAAACTCTGCTTTCTGAGGAATTTTGTACTTGTAGAACTGCTTCTGTGTTAATTTTTAAACCAACAGTTTGACCAGAACTGCTATTTTTTAGATCTGGAAGATGAAAACCGTGATACTTTAAACGTTAGGCTCATTAATGTAGTTCTGCTGTCTGCATGGCAGCCAAGGATCTTAACAACAGGAAAATGTAAGACCACATGTGGGCTCTTCCTTATTGAAAACTCAAAAATTGCTTATCTTACTGTGGCACGAGAAGCAGTGAGAAGCAGGAAAGAAGAGTTGTCATAACAATGCCTGAAGTCAAGTTCTCTAGTGAGTTGCCCTATGCTAAACATGGTCTATAAATCTTTTGCAGCAGACTGATCTGAATGTTTTTGTGCACTGCTTGTTTCCAGGTGAATATTTACTTGCAGAGAAGTAGGTTAGAAAGAAAGCAGACTTGAGGAGCATGGCCTGTGTGTTTAGCTGCACAGTTAAATGTGCCAAACTGCACTTTCAGGCAAGTATTTTCAGCTTCCAGTTTGGTTCACTTCAAGTAGAGATTCACATGCACTTGGCACAGCAGATGCTGGCACAAGGCAGTAAGTGGTAGCCAGGAATGAAGTTAGGAATTTGTTAAAAAAGCCAGGAGCCCATTATGGAATAGAAGCATTCACCTTAAGGATCAGAGAATTAATGTTACTCAAGAGGCACAGCAGTATTATCTGACAGTACCTCTGACAGTTATCTTCTGCAACTCACAGTTATGAGATCTTCTTACAAGCATCTCTGAATGCTACTCTGATTGTTTTACTTTTTTCCTGTGGCATTTGCCTCCTACAATGTATGATGTGGAATGAAAGCAAAGAGAAAAGACCCCATGTTTGAAATCACTGAAAACCCCCCAAAGCTCTTCAGGATATTGGGTGATGTTATCCATGTGTGTTTGTCTGGGAGGTGGCTTTTTTTCCCAAAGGAAGCAGGGAAGTTAATTAGAATCTACTGAAGTAACAATGAAGATTTAAATCTCCTTCCTTTGCTATTCATGAGCAAATAGACTAAAGATGGTTGAAGCTGATCTTACTGGGGCACCTCACATGTGCTTCTGGTGGCTTTTAGTGCTGCAGATATTTCTTATTTAAGGTTTTCAAAATGCTTTCAGAGCCTGATACTTATCTGGATCATCCAAGTGTTTATTTACATGTACATACATTTACACTTAGAAAAAAATTGATTGATGAAATGACTATATGTATTTTTATTCTGTGGACATACGACAGTATTTTGGGTTTAGCTATTTCAGATTGACATCGGATGTTAAAAAACAGCCAACTGAAATAGGAAGTACTGTACAGTATTCCATTCCTCTCTTACACTCTTTCATTACAGTGCAGAATCTGATTCTAACCTGGAAAGGATCTCATGGGTGACTTGAGCAGCATTTCCCACAGGACAAAAGCCTGAGTTGTGACATAAGGTGGCAGAAAAGGCCCCTACAATCACAGAGGTGCATTAAAATAAGTCACCTTTCCTTAATTTCAGCCTAGGGTTCTTTACTAACCATTGAAGTCCTGCTTCATATACTCAGTGTCTGGAGGACAAACTGCCATGCAATGTACAAATTACCCCTTTCTCTAGCTGACATACACAAAGATAATCACCACTGTCTTGGAGAGGCTCATTACTGATGCTCATGTTAGTAGCTGGCCACTCAGAAATTTTTCAGGGAAATATTTTTGTGTCAGAAAAAAGCTGATGCACCAAGGTGGAACCTCTTGCAGGGAAATGCTGAGTTAGACAGAAGTTTTGGTAAGAAGGGATGCTCAGGGGCACTTTGTAGTGTCTTGTCAAAGTCAAACCTAATGAGGGAGGGAGAAATGTTGTCCCTTCATCCTGCTTTGTCCTCAGGACATGGGTTGACACCTCAAGCTCCTGTGCTTGCCCTGACCACTGGGAACATGGACGGAGTGAGGTCCAGAGGAAGTCTCTACAATGCAGAGCAGCTGGATGCAGCTCCAGGGCTGATGCAGCTCCAGAGTTGCAGCAGCCTCCTGCACACCCAGGCACTGACTTTGCTAGGAAGCCTGTCCATATGAAAATGTTCTGCATGTGGCATAAGGAAGAAACCCTCCAATTTTTCAAAATATTTATAAAACATGGAAACAGTTTTTGTTCAGCTGTTACCCGTAATTTATGGGACAGATTAGCCATTGCAGCTAGTATCAGACAACCCCTCTTAAGACATCCAGTCATGCAGTAACACTTAGTACTGCTTTACGTTTAACAAATGTTTTGCAGAGGGCTTCTTAGGCAAAGTAGACTTTTTAAAATTAGACTTTCAGTCCACACAGCAGATTGAATAATTCATTTTGCTACTACATAAATGGCAGTTTACTAATCTCAGCTTCTGAACTTGACTGTTGTAAGGAACCTTCTGGACCATTTCTCAGCAGTCCCTCCCCACAGAGCTTTCTGGAGGCATGAAATTTCCCTTCCCTGGCTGCAACCATCACAGCCATTTCTTATATATATGTGCTTGTGTATTAATATAGACATGCAGTGCACAAGCAGGCACACATCACTACACAGGAACAGCTTGGCATACTGTATGCGGGTGGAGAGTTAAAGTAGCAAAGGGATGGTATGAATATACAATTTGGGTCCTTTTAGGAATATTCCAGAGTAGCAGTTTTAAATGCAGAGCCTGGCTGTGATTTTTAATTTATATTTCACTATTACCATACTTTTTTATATCACATAAAGATTTGCAAATTAAAAAAATCCAAATGTGTGTATTATTAGAAAATGGCAATCTGATACTCTCCATCGATACCTACTACATTCAATGTGATCTGTTTTTTAAAGCTGTAGATCCTGTAGAGCAAGGCTGGTATGCTTTTTCACATTTTCTTCCCACAAAGGACTCCTTTGCTCAAAGATCCGCAGCGTTGTGACACTGACTTGCAAGTGGGTCACTGGTAAATCTTTTCTACACCCAGGACCTTGAGGCAGCATGTGATGCAAACTTGATAATTTATGAGCCCCAGATCTGACTTGATTAGCTCCTGAATCTTTAGCAAGAAGGCTAGGCCCCCAGAAACCCCCAGGCTGAATTAAGGCTGCTGGGAGTTTATAGACTGACATATGTAGTCAGGAGCTTGTAACCTCTGCTTTTTCGTTATTTTATTCTCCTTCCCATATTTGGAAATCTTGGGTCAGTCTTGCAAAGTTTACCATTCCAGGGTAAATCTGACAGAAAGATTCCCCTTCAGTGGGTGTTACAGGGCTTTCAGACTCTCAAACTTTTCCTTTAGTAGCAGCAAAATCAGACACAAGAAGCTCTGCTGGAGGTATGCACCATGCCTGCTCCAAACTCTGATGCATCATAAAGGTCCAAAATAGTGACTGGGCCTTTGGACAGCTTCAAACCATATGTATAGTGGTGATATTCAGTCTAGACTAAATTTAGTCCAAAGTAAAGCCCCTGGAACACATGTGGAGCAGATGTAGGGGCCTCAGCAGCAAGGGCTTTGATCCACTGATCTGCTTTTATTGTGCTGAAATGCATACAAATATAGATAAAACCTTGCAATATTAAAATTTAGCCTGTGCTGAAAATCTCCAGGTTTGGCAAATCTGATCAGTCGTAATCCATTGGTCTTTCAATGAAGCGCAACAGAAAGTTCACATCTTGGAAAAGAATATTAATGTGATTTTTATAACCCATAGCATCATTTATTTTTTCTGTATGTCAGACAAATAAAAAGGGTCATTCTTCTAGTGACAGTGTTACCCACTAAGATAAAAAAGATCCAGAATCTGTCTAACCTCAGATAGAAATTTTTTGGCTTTGTTTTTTTATTTCAATTTAAATTAAACTATTCACCTATCGTCTTGGGTAAAAGTGCATATATCTTAGTAGAAAATGTTCAGTGTGAAAATCCATGCATGAAATACCTGGTTTCCTATATTTATAATGAGCTGTACTGGCAAAATGAGTTTTGTTTATTATCTTTTGGGGAATTGTGTTGCTCATGAGTTGTACGTCGAATCATAGAATCAATGAGGCTGGAAAAGATCTTTAAGATCATCAAGTCCAACCTTTAACCCAGGACTGCCAAGTCCACCACTAAACTGTGCCAGGGCCTCATTCACACAGTTTTTGAATATTTCCAGGGACTGTGACTCCACCACTTCCCTGGGCAGCCTGTTCCAATGCCTGATCACACTCCTGGTGAAGAAATTTTTCCTCACTGAAAATCCAGCCTAAACCTCCTCTGGTGCAGCTGGACGCCATTACTTGTCCTACTGCTTGTTCCCTGGGAGAAGAGACCAAACCCTTCCTCACTACAATCTTTTTCAGGTAGTTGTAGAGAGCAATAAGGTCTCCCCTGAGCCTTCTCTTCTCCAAACTAAACAGCCCCAGTTCCCTTAGTCATTCCTCATAAGACTTGTGCTCCAGGCCCTTCAACAAGCTTCACTGCCTTTCTCTGGATCCTCTCCAGCATGTACCCTTTATTTAGTCCCACTATTTTAAGTGCCTTTTTGTCCATTTCAGAAATATAAACAAATGCCTGTGACTCATACTAAAGACTATATACCTTTGAAAGATTAAATTAAAGAAATTAAGAAGAAGAAGGGAAATGCAAGTACCAACCCCCACAACATTTTAGTGCCCACTCAAGTTCAGGGGAGTGGCAGTGACTGATAG
>JBCJKH010025153.1:2080-23843 GCA_039877255.1 Loriculus beryllinus | reverse complement strand
TGTCCAGTGCCTTTCATAAGTCCAGGTAGATGATGTCAGTTTCTCTTTCCTTATTTGACAATGCCATGGCCCCATCGTAGAAAGCCACCGAATTTGTCAGGCATGATGTGCCTTTAGTGAAGCAATATTAGCAGTCACTGATCGCCTCTTTATTGTCCATGTGCTTTCGCATAGTTTCCAGGAGGACCTGATGCATGATCTTGCCAGGCACAGATATGAAACTGATTGGCCTGTAATTGCTGCTACAGGAAAAGAAAATTTGCATATATCATAGACACCTCTTTAACTATATTTCTCTGTAATGCAGTCTAGCCTTGACAAACTTACTCTGTGCAGTTCTGCATCTTTTGGAAGGTGTGAGAGTTGTTCAGTAGAAGCAAACACTAGGTGGAGAAGAATTCTTGAGTATCTCCTTATGTCTTATAGGAAACTCCAGCCATTTTTTCCCCCAGGACAATGACCTCACCAGCAAAGCTCATGGTATGAGAGAAAGTGAGTTCTGGCTACTGTCCTAGCAGAAATAAGGGAAATGTGAGCCAATGGAGAAGAAGGTTCTGCAGGTCCCAGGCTGTGCTATCTTTCTTTGCTCAGCTGCTTAAAATGAGTAGGGCACATATGCTACGTGATTTCCACAAGAAATCTACTGGGCTCAACTAGGCTCCCTCTTAGGTGTCTCAGGGGCACTTTTCTATAATGTTTCTGTGGTTTTTAGTAAATCTGTTGTCTATGGTAAAACAGGACAGTGTCACAGTATTTCCCCAGAAGTAAGAGTCTTGTTTGATTCCTTTATTTTTGGTTATAGATCTCCCACAAAAGACAAACTCTCCCTAAATCTCTCACGTGGATCACACAATGAGCTGCAGTTGGAGGTTTAGCTTCTTGTTTGATATAGCAATTATTAACACAATTTGCACTGAGTGCTAGTTGCTTTGTCTTTGTCTTTATTTAATTAAGCTAAAAAGGGAGAGTTTGCTATTGGTTTTAACTGTCTCCCACCTTATTTTTTTTTCTGATTACTATAAACAATGTGAAAAATACTTTTTTGTGATCTCCAGACTTACTCAGAACTTGCATTTCTGTTACTAATCTACACTGGAAATGTCCAATCTCCTTTGGTTTAGTATTCCAAACTGCACTTGTATTTGTATTTTCTACATACGCTGGAGAACTTCACTAATGGGAACACGAAGTTTTTTCAGGAAATTTCCTTTTTTACTAATAGCTTGTTTGTGATCCAATTTGTAACTATAAAACATGCATGTATTTGTAAGGATCACTTATTTTTTATTCTTTTTGGATAAATTTATACTTTTTTTTTTTACAGTAAGAGTAGTGGTCAGTGAGAAAAGCTTTACTCATAATAACTAGAGAAGTTTCTTTTTTTTTATGAAGAGTCTAACATTCTCAAAATTACACATTTCTTTTACTTCTATAAAGTGAAAAAAATCAAGCAGCAAAATTAAAGAGTTTAAAAGATGAACATCTCTGAAGTGCGTAGTTATCCATTTTCCATTAACAATAGCACATTCTGTTATTGCAATTTTTGACTTACAGCCTCACATAGGCTTTGAAAAATATAATACAACATCTTTAATTAAATCCCCAAAACTCACTTTCAGGGATAAATAATAATCCATCAGCTATTTTATTCTCTAACAGGACCCAGGAGAACTTCACAGCCTTAATCACTTCAGCCATTTATACCTTCATTTTCGGCATTGTTTCAGTTGAGCCATTTAGTAGAGTTTATCTAAATTACAGTATCTCTTTTTTATCACACTTTGTAGCTATAACACAGAAACTAATTCAGGTGCAAAATGGAATATCTCTGAAGTACAGACATCACTGGCATAAGCATGTTAGAATGAAAAGTTACCTGTCGCTGACTGATATTTGTCTTTGTAATAAGCTGAGGCATTCAGGAACTGTGCCTCTAGGAAAATTAGAAGCCACCAGCAGCAGCACAGCAGAATTCTAAGCATGTTATAGAACATTAATTTTCCTTATTGCACAAGGTTGCTGTGTAGTATAGAAATAGTCTCTTTAATGTAAGCAAAGTTTTGAACTGCAACTCAGTAATGCTACAGGTGTGTGGAAGGTCAAAGGAAATACTCTTACAACTCCTAAACACTCATATCAGTGCTGTTCTAGTTTATTTTACCTATCTTGAGGATTACATAATGTTCACTTGTTTTTAGATTATACCTTTCATAGACCTTTCACAGACCTTTCACAGACCTTTCACAGCCTGATACTGTACTTTGGTATAGTATCCGGTTCTACTACAGTATATTCTGCATGTGAAATAAAGGGATATGACCTTTTATTGTCAAATTCACAGAATCACAGAAATATTGGGGTTTGAAGAGACCTCTATAGAGATATCTTATCCAACCCCCCTGCTAAAGCAGTTTCATCGAGTGCAGATTGCACATGAGCATGAGGCAGGTTTTGAATATCTCCAGAGAAGAAGGGTCCAGAATCTCTCTGGGCAGCCTGTTCCAGTGCTTTATTAACCTCAAAGTAAATATTTTTTCCCTCACATTCAGATGGAATTTCGTGTGTTTCAGTTTGTTCCTGTTTGCCTCTTATTTTGTCACTGGGCATCACTGAAAAAAAGTGCAAGTCCTGCCTGACCAATCTGGTGGCCTTCTATAATGGATTGACTGCATCAGTGTACTAGAGAAAAGCTATAGATGTCACCTATCTGGATTTCCATAAGCTTTTTGACACAGTCTCCCACAGCATCCTTCCCTCTGACTTGTAGAGAGATGCATTTGATGGGTGGACTGTTCAGTAGATGAGCAACTCTTGCATCCAGTGGACAGTGGTCAACAGCTCAATGTCCGGATGCAGCTCAGTGATGACGGGTTTCTCTCTGAGGTGCATACTGGGGCCAGTACTGTTTAATATCTTGGAATCATAGAATCATAGAATAGTTAGAGTTGGAAAGGACCTTAAGATCATCTAGTTCCAACCCCACTTCCATAAGCAGGGACACCCCACACTAAACCATGTTACCCAAGGTTCTGTCCAACCTGGCCTTGAACACTGCCAGGGATGGAGCCTTCACAACATCCCTGGGCAACCCATTCCAGTGCCTCCACACCCTAACAGTAAAGAATTTCTTCTTTATATGCAATCTAAACTACCCCTGTTTAAGTTTTAACCCGTTACCCCTTGTCCTATCACTAATTAGTCCCTAATGAAGAGTCCATCCCCAGCATCCTTATAGCCCCCCTTCAGATACTGGAAGGCTGCTATGGGGTCTATTTATAGTCACGGTGCCTCCTGACCCAGAGCTCTGTTCCATGAACATCAACCATAGTTGTTACCATGGTATTTCTGTAACCACTCCTACAACTTTCTCCGATGTTATATTTTGGACTGTAAGGCTAATTACAATCTGGAAATGCCTTATTTTAAGGAAACTATCTATAATTGTGTTGCATTTGTGTGTCTTTTTAGATAAAAGTAGTTCGAACGAAGCAAGAAGGAAGCCTTATAGTAGATGATGTTTCAAACAGGACTGTTAGCCCCAAGAAGGCTGATATATTGGATGTTGTAGGAATGCTGTATGTTGGAGGATTGCCCATTAACTATACAACTAGAAGAATCGGTCCGGTAAGCAAGTTTGTTAACATTATCTTACACTGCTTAAGTACGTCTTGATTTGTACCAATATCTTCCCAGTTGTGTTTTGTTTTGCTTTACTTTTCCCTCAGACTGCTCAAGAATACAGTTAAAATGGACCTTACTTGAGGTACACTACATTCTTTCAGTGGAAGGACCTGACTCAAAATCCAGTTAATGCAAAGAACTAGAAATAGTAGACTTAGTTATTGTTATGGAGAAGTAGAAACATCCACACACTTGTATCCACTTGTATCACAGCTAGCGTATAAGGTCCTGAATAATGCTTCTCCTTTCTCTTGGCTGTAATTCATCAAGAAACAAATGCTAAAAAACAGTGAAAGCATCTCCTAAGAGAAGCAACAAAAGCCAAAATCACCGTTGACAAAGTCCCCAGTAGTACTGCTGCTTACTGTAGTAATTGATTTTGTGTTGTTATTAACAAACTAGGAGAGAATGTATTTTGAAATAAGGCCGTGAAAATTTTGCTGTCTGTTTCCAAATCAAATGCTCATATATCAACTTATCACTGTTTTATTCTAAATGCCCAGCTTCAATTCTGGCACAGAAATTACCCTGGCAAATAGAGAGCCTAGAGAGGTGAATATAATTTTGGCATAAAATTTGTAGAATCAACTAGGAGCACTGTATTTCCTCACCCAGGCAATTTACTGCATCTATCTGCACAACTCCATGTCAGTCATCACTTTCCTGTTGCCTTCCTACACCCCAAGATATGCCAGTATTAGAATCAGAGACAAACGTCTTCCCCACATTATTTTTCCCTCTGTGTAGAGGGGCCTTTCAGAGCAGAAGCCAAAACTTTAGTGAGTTTAATTATAGCAAACACCGGATTAGGCATATAGTGTAGCATGATTTGAAAAAAAAAAAAGAAAAAAACAAACCTGGAGTGTCAATAGCAGCTGTGCCTAGGCTCATTCCAGGTGGTTATACAGAATTGGTAAATAAGAGTACAAATCACAGTAAGGAAACAAACCAGACTCTCAAAGAAGTTACATACGAGTAAATACCACTGTACTAAGATGGACTGGCGTCTATAGACAAGTAAGAGTTCATCAGTTTAGGCACAAAAAATAAATATAGAAAAGGAATTCCTAGGTCCTGCTTGAATAAGTCTCTATAATAACTTGTGAATGTGGAATGAAGGGGAAGAGTAACCACTCTAAATCTGAGAATCATATTTCCTAAAGAAAACTGACCTCTAAGATTGTATTTCTCAGCAAATTATGGATTGTGCAGAAAGCCCAAATTCAGGCAAATCCAGTGATCATTTGGATTTACCGAACCAGATCTGAGGCACTGAAAACCAGAAAGCAATTAACTACCCCCAAAATATAATTCCTAATATTATCAAATTATGCTCTTTGAAATACATCTGCAATTTACGAATTCTAATCTAAGGAGAAAGGTAATACTAAATCCTTACCTATTGCTCCTTGTCAGAAGTAATGGAGGGAACCTATGCAGATAAATGGCTCAATCTGGCAATAACAGTCATGTCAGATGCTGACAGTCTTATGTGCTTTGAGATTTAAATGAAGCTGTGACTTCAAATGTCATTCACAGAAAGTAAAAAACAGTGCTTGCCTTTCAGTCACTTTCAGTAAAATACATCACATGATGTATTATTAGCGTTACAGGAATCATGTAAAGGCTCTAAAGTAAGGTAAGTTGAAAGGATGCGTTATCTTACTTAGGGTTTTCTTCAAAATATACATCAGCCTTTTAGGATACTAATCTAATAGGTAACTGTAGGTAGGCTGGCTTTCTATTCAGTGCAGAAGACCAGTACCTACTTGTCTGGCTTCAGCAGGATATCATAGTTTAAGCACTCAAAAACCTGCTTTCAGCAAAAGAGGTTATATTGTCTGTTCCCATGCTAAAGTATAACCAGATTTGCTCTTCCATAGAGAAAGTGAAATCCTGAAGTTAGAGAATTTAGATACTGATTAGAATTTAGAGAACTGATATTGCTCATGTTCTCATGAAAATGTACAGATGTATTAAGCAGTAACAAGTGATACAATTACACAATACACTCAGCTTTGATTTACAAGGAAAGTTCTCTAGAAATTTTTTCAGATTACTAGTCAGGACATTGTCAGAGGAGGTAGTGCACAGAGCTGAGACTTCCCTCTCCAAGTCTGCCATTCTCCTTTCTGTATTTGTATATATTTCCATGCTGTGTTTTATACACTGATTTTTATTTTCCTCCTTTCTACTGCAGTGCTTATGAATATGTCTTCCTTTTCTTCCTCAGAGTACATGTTTATCATTCCCCTCTCTCCTGTGAGATCAGAGATAAATTTTTCTGACTCTTAAGTCAAATATCAAAGCCTCTATCTGAAGCTGAGAACCAAAATACAGTCTCTACACACCTCAGAGAAATAAAAAGAGGGAGAGCTCTGGGGGAGATGCCAGTGGCTTAGAGAGGTCCCACTGGGACACTGTATTAATCACACTCAGGGCCTGGGCAGCCCTTCACTCCTGCCCCAGGCAGGATCTCACTTCCTTACACCACCTGCTTGGAGTCATAGTAAAGTGCTCCCAGTGCAGAAGCCAAACCGGAGGTTTCCTGCACAAAAGCCTCCAAACACCTGAGCACACCCCACACCTCCACCTGCCTCTCTGGCCAACAGAGCGGTCCTTCTCACTATGGTCACTAGACCTACATATGGTTATTGTAAGAATAACTATGTGTAGTCAACAACCTTTACATAGGGGCTTTGTTAATTTCAGTAGCTGTGTACCTACATAAGATGTGCTTTACCATGTAATAGTAAGCCCACATTAAAGTGATTAAAGTGGGGGGAGAGGGGTGGGTGGGAAGCCCTAGTAAAATTACCAGCAGCCAGGGAACTACATCCAGTGTCTTCATCTACTCACAAACCCCATAACCTAGTCAATTAAAAAGGTAAAGTACAGGCCATTAAGTTCCCACATTGCTGATGTAGTTTGCTATGTTTCATTGTGCCATGAATTTTTGTGTCCCCTACATTAAGCCAAATAAATGTGACTCAGATCACATCCCTGAAATGCAAGGTAATTTATCCTCAGGATGACTGAGATTTGATTCTAATTACAATCAAATATTAAGGATTAGCCGTGTAAAATTCAAGTTTTATTCAGCCCTATAAATCCAGCAGAGAAGCAGAGGAAAGGTACGTTTTGATGACATAGTTTAAGCTTTTATTCTGAGCAGTGCTGCTTGCTTTGCACAGTTACACATTCTGTTTGAAATATTGACTGCAGGTCACCTATAGCATCGACGGCTGCATCAGAAATTTTAAAATGACAGAAGCACCTGTTGACCTGGATAATCCAACTTCCAGCTTCAGTGTTGGAAAATGCTTTGTCACTGCACAGAAAGGAACATACTTTGATGGAACAGGCTTTGCCAAAACAGGTAATGAACAGCAATTCTGCTGACAGGCAACGAACATAGAAAGAGGAGATGCTGCTTTCAAAGACTTCCAGTGCTACTTAACTCCTATTAACTGAAGGCAGAGACCAATACTTGAAACTCTCGCTGGTCATTTTTATTTATCTTGTCTAGAGATAGATTATATGACGTTATAACAAGGTCTCACACTAAGCATAGCCACTATAACAGTTACTCATGTCATTTCACATGAAATGGAGTGCATTAATAATGCTGAGTTAGTTACCTTGCATTGCTGGCAACACACTTTGTGTGATTATTAGGAATTATGTATTATTTTCTTCATGTTACTATGCTTCCCCCTTTTCTCTTCAAGTTGGTGCATACAAAGTGGGAACAGACCTCCTTGTGGAATTTGAATTCCGTACAACACGACTGAATGGTGTTCTCCTAGGAGTCAGCAGCCAGAAAATGGATGGGCTTGGCATTGAATTAGTTGATGGAAAAGTGAGTAGCAAAGCAGTTTTGGTTCTTTATAGAGACTGGTTTTAGAAAGCACAGGTAGTTTAAATGCAAGCTTACCAACCCAATTTCAAGTCGTCTCAAAATAAGTCAATATCAGGGCTCTCCTTTACACAGCACTTGCCACTTACCATGTATCAAGAGGCCCTTAAACTTTGATAAAGACATTTTAAAAGATTCTGTAACACTTGATTTTCCTAAAACTGCAACATCATTACTTAAATTAGCAAGAATATGAAAAGTTTGGGGGAAAAGCTTTGTCATTAATAATACTAGTTTCTTGTGTATATCTTTCATTTCACAGTCTGGAAACCCAGTCAGTAATCTATCACTATAAAGAGCTTAGGGTGGGCAGTCCCAAAGAGACAGCCATCACCTAGAGCCTGGTATTAAATCAGAGCTTTAGTGTGTACAGTCAGAGCATCTTGACTTTCAATAAAAAAAAACAAACAACCAACCCTGTAGAACTGTTTTGAGAACTACCCAACTTCCATGTCATGCTTTTAGGTGATGTTTCACGTTGACAATGGTGCAGGCCGATTCTCTGCTATCTATGAGCCTGTTGCACCAGGCAGCTTATGTGATGGACAGTGGCACAAGGTTCTTGCAAACAAGATCAAACACCGTTTAGAGCTGACTGTGGATGACAGACAAGTAGATAGTAACAGCCCAAGCAGGGCTTCAACCTCAGCAGACACCAATGACCCTGTCTTTGTTGGAGGATATCCCGGTAAGTGTTTAACGCACAAACTTCACTTATGCTTTACTTATGTTTTAGCAACACTGCCTTGGTAATGTCTTAAATGCAATTAGGACTACTATGCTAAAGATGATGGGTAAAACTGCCCAAGTCTGTATTGCTTGGCATTGATGCTCATTTCTGCATCCAGCTGCATTTTGGATCAAGAAATTTTGCAGCACCAAGAGACTCTCACAGTTACCCCTGGCTGGTTTCAAATGCAGTAACTGTCACAGAGGAGCAGGCAGACTTTCTGGCCTCTGCTGCATGCACGCACAGCCTCTCTCTTAAAACTTTCTGTTTAGTTACAGCATAATACTTATGTTTCAATAGTAACAGCATTTGGCAAATATAAATTTAATTTATGAATGGCAAATTTAAATTTAACTAAATAATGCATATATGCCTTTGGGGGGCCAGATCACTGTGTGTGTAAAACAGGCTGTAAAACCTGAGGAACTGAGGAATGTGGACAAGAGCTTGCACAAAGAAGTGACAGGACACTGTCTCTTCCCAACTGATCTCTCTGCTTGTGGTCTGGTGGTTTTTAAAGGGGTAAAAAAAGAATCCAAATTTGCTAGCTGGTATTTTGGAAGCCCTCAAGAGAAATTGCTTCAGGCAGAGGTAATTGAACAGGATCCATCCAGAACTGGGCTTAGTTCTGTAACTAACTTCATCTTCCACTAAGCTAATGACAGATGTTTGTATTTATCTGTCCATAGACAAACAATAAGCTTATCCATTAGCAGTTTACTTTCTGAAAACACAGTTGTTTGCAAAGTACCAATTTTGTGGCATTTAGAATGAAGTTTACTTCTTGTTTGCAAACAAAATGCTGAGTATGCTTGCAGTATGAGTCTGCTCTAGTGAATACTCAGGTCAATGGCAAGAGGCCTCTTGATTTAATTCCTCAACGATTTTCTGGAAAATGTTTTTACCCCCGTTCTAATTTTTGATGCAGTTTATCAAAAAAGCCTTCTCTCAAGCTTCAGATCATTTTCAAAAATGTCCTTTATACTGAGATATGAAAGTTGTACTTCAGTCACAATGGCTATTGATAAGTACTTACAGCTTTGTACCAGAAGGAAAACACCTTTGTGGCAGCCTTTTCTTAAGAGGATTCTAGCACAGGAGTTTGCACTGAAGAAACACTGGGGTTACTGCCTTGTTCTGGACTGTATGTTAAGAGGAACATAGTAAGAGAAGCAAATGAAAGTAAAACTTCAATCTGTATAAAACAAGCCTGCACTTAGATCATGTTGAAAAGATATTCCTAACTTCAGCCACATGGAAAGTTATGAGATTATTTAATAAAACTACATGCACATTTAAGCACCTCAGACTTCTCTTGCTGTTTAGTCTAGCTCTTCCAAGGTTTGTTTAACATTCCCTAATACCCACACAGCCTCGTCGCAAATTTTAAAAACGGTATCACAGCATTTTGTTAAATCAGTAGCCATTTGTATTTGCCAGCCCTCTTGAGGCTTCTCCTGGCTGCATAGATAGTGCAAAACAGTTGTAAATCAGCTAGAATTACCTAGTAAACAATATCTTGCAGAAAAATATTTTGCCACCCGAACATGGGAACGGATATAAATTCCTGGTTACCCATAAAATCTCCTACTATCACTCTTCCTTGTGCAAGGAGTGACAGATGGATTCAGTTATCTCATCCTCTGTGAAACAGCATAATGCTATGGCCAGTCAGTCTACAGGTGTTATTTCTGCAACCCTTTATCAGTTACATAGACTTGTATCAGAGTGCATCTCCGTATCTCTTTTTCACTTGGAAGAACACTGAGAAACAAGTTGGGCTATAAATTTCAGTGAGTTGAGAGAAATATTTAAGCTTCCCAGTCAAACCAACCCTCACTACTATCCCCTCCTTCTTTAGTGGAAAAGAACTCTCAAAACCATTCCTTAAACGACATCTGAATTCCATACTGAGGAACTGGCTTTATCATGGTGTTAGGGCTGAGAATTGCATCCATTTTAGCCATTTTTTTTTTTTCTGTTACTCTGTGGATAAGTAGCTTGAGAATTTGGAGATGATCAGACTAGCATGTGGCAAGCTGCCATTTGGACATTTTCCTTAATTTCTTCTATGTGATGTAACCTAGTTACATGGCTTACAATGGCAGCTAAATGGGTTCAGATTCTGCCACTGTCATGCTCGAATAGAAAAAGGAAAGAAGATTGGATTGTTAATAATTAATATAAGCATTTACCATATTCACTCATAATTTTTGACATTTTTTTAATAAAGAAGATATACAAGTAAAACATATGAATATATTGCTGGGGGCATCTATTCTCCTGCAGAACTCTCTAAAAACAAACATAAATATCAACTTAACCTAACTTAATTCCTTTTGCCTTTTATTTTTTCCCCTCTTTCAGATGGTGTAACCCAGTTTGGACTGACCACTAATATCCGTTTTAAAGGATGCATTCGATTTCTGAAGCTCACCAAGGGTACTGCTAAACCTCAAGAGATTAACTTCAGCAAAGCTTTGGAGCTGAAAGGTGTTCAACCGCTATCATGTCCTGCAAACTAACTGTCATTCAGCTGATATGGATTTGTTTATATAAGCACCTCAAATTAAAAAAAAAAAAAATAAAAAAAAAATCTATATATACATTACGTTCATAATAAAATGTCTTTATGCAATTATTCGAGTAGTGTCTGGAATATTCAAATGGCAAAATTCACAAATCAGGTTTCTAAAGGAAGATGAAATCTAAGGAGATGAGGCAGGAGAATCACAGAGATTATTAGTACAGCAGATGTCGCTAATCTCTACTGTCATCTATTTAATTAAGTCCTTAATGTAGAAGCAGCTTCCAAAGTTAGACTCTACTGTCTCTGCTTGATGCTGTTAATTTGTGAGGAATTCTGAATTGAGAAGCCACCCAGGTCTTCCTTGAATAAAATTTAGAGTGCATAATACACTAGTACATAGATAGGAAGAAAAACATAGATGAGGAAAGTTGCTTCCTATAGATAGTCTCACTAAAATACCAGATTCTGGCAATTTTCCTCAGTGTTTTGTATTTTTTAGGGGACTATGAAATCATCACTGAAAAATAGATTATCTTTTCTATGGATTGTTTCAAATTGTTCAAACTCTACTTTTGCAAAGGTTGTACTTGGACACGCAGAACATCCACTGTGCAAATGTAAAACCCACCACCTACGCAGAAGAGAAAAACAACAGAAAAAAGATCTAGCAGTAAGGTAGCACAATCATGCAATTAAAAGAAAAGGGTTTTTTTATCATTATTTTTTCCCCATAGTGAGCCTTGAATATGCTTTTTCAGAATTTTTGACATTACTAAAAAAGGCTAGCTGCTGCCAGAGAGCACTCCAGCAGGAGTGCTTTGTATTTTACGAAAGGGCTCTTAGGCATATGTTTCTCTAAATTGCCATGGAAAAAAACACCTTTACAGTAGAAAAGTGCATTAATGAGTCAGTAATAAATATTATAAACTATATGGGGAGTCTACCATTGATCAGATACACCTGAAGAAAAAAATGTCTAACTCCCATTAAACCCTGCAGTAACTGACTTCAGCAGGTATTCTAGTTTTCAGTTGCAACTGGCCCTTTAATGTTAATAGTAAGTAGCTGTGCAATGTTATGCACATTCAAAGGGTTAAGAATTAGTAAAGCATACATTTGTCTCTGAAAATCTCTAATTATGAGACATCTACTGTCTTACTATGTTCTAGTGCTACTAACAAACATGCAGAAAATATTACTGTGTTTCTATTTTATTCTTTTTATGTCCCTAGTATTTACCTACTCTAACCCCTATATTTCAGGATAGTTTAAGCTCAAGAAAAATAGGCCACAGCACTTCAAATACAGTTGAATATTCCCAGAATTCTTGAAAACTATGAACAAATGAAGCCCCAAGACTTTTCTGCAAGGAGAAGTATGTTATTGGCATGAATTTCTCACAACATACATGTGGAACAGGCAAGACACTTGGCCCATTAGAACCCCTGGCCATTACCTAATTTAAAGGCACATTTCATAGCCTCTAGGCTCTATTTAGCACTTTGGTTTCTTTTTTAATCCCAATTTGCTTGCAAAACTGAGGTTTGTTTGGTTTTTTTTGGACTTGAAGACACAAGGGAAATTGTCATGCTGAGAAGTAAACTGAGAGTAAAGCACCATGAGTTAATACCACACTTTACACTCAGAGGCAGGAAACTGCCACTGCTCTGCTCAGTGCTGCATCAGCAATGGGCTTTCACATAAAGATGGCTTTGCCTTCAGAAAAAAAAAAAAAAAATATACTGGAGTTTCTGCATAGAAAAATTGAAAGAAAGAAAAGAAAGAGAAGCATTTATTTTCTTTGCTCTACTGAATTATTTTTCCTCTGCATGGCCCTCCAGGAATGTGTGAGACAGCAAAAAAAATGAAACAATGCACATTATTACATTTCTTGAACTTTCGGGTGGAAAGAATCAACCAGCCGCTGTCCTCTGCGAGAGGAAATAAATTCAGTAGCCTGAGACAACAGCTACTTCAGCAAATAAATAGCCATGCTAAAAGGAAACACAAAAACCTCCCTAATGTGTTTTCATGCATCAGCAAGCGGATGCACCAAGTATCGTTAGTGAAGCTTTCTGCCTTTGAAGATTCAGTAAAGCATCTGGAAATGATCCCAGCTCCCTATTATTACCTTTTCCATACAACAAATTCATAGATTGGTGGACTCCAGGTAAAGACTGAAATTTCCTTAAACTAGCGGTTGGTGAACCTCAAAGCCATATGCAAACTGCTATCCATTAGCTAGCTCACTGTTGACCATGCCAGCAGCAATGTAGTATCTTCCAAATACAAGACTACAAACTAATAAACATCTACAGGACACAAGTATTTAAACCCTTATTTTGATGGATTTTTTACATACAGAAGTTTTTATTGTCCTTTTTTATTTTTGTTTTCTTTTTTGTTTGCACACACATTAAATATACTTTGCTGCTAAACTCCAAAATTGAAAACTTCACATCCATGTGCTTTTTTAAATTCTGTTTAAGATAGACTCTGTTGACTGAAGTCACTTTTAGGCACTCAGAATGAACATTCACTCTGAATGGAATAAATCCCTCTTCATCTCTAGTTTTAGGCAAACTGTTATGCATGAGAAAAGTTGTGCTTTTGATTTTAAATACAACTAGTTTTCTAGTTTCTTTGTAAAAAATAATTTTACTTGTTCTTTCTATCAAATCATACTTTCAGCTCTTTATAGGAGCTCATAAAGGGAAAATCATGGTGCTGGTGTAATATTCCACTTTAGAATGCACAAGAAAATGTTTAAATGCTTAAAAATCCAACCCATTTTCCCTGTCTCTCTTTTAACATAGAAATCACCAAGAATGCCAGTTCCAGCCTTCCCTTGTTCAGCTACGAGGCTTCTGGGACATCTCAGTCGCCTGCTGAAGAGTTTCTCAGTACATGCAACTGAAATTTTTCACCAAGCTGTTTGTGATCAACAAGAAAAACTGTATGCCATACCTTTCATGAGAATGCACATACTAAAGGACTCACAAAAGATCCCTATCACCACATACACACCAGCTTTAAAACCCTTAAAAAAGACCTTGCAGTTTTCAGCTGAGTAAGATTTTTATGAAAGCCTATAAAACTCATCTGGAAATACCCTATGGAATGAATGATATTATTTGCAGAGCAATTCAGTGAGATACCATAGCTAGACTACTGGATTTCTAGCATAAGTTTTTTTTTTTCTTTTTTTATCAACTGCATTTCCTAATGACCAAACCTTAACAGTTCTTGAGTCATCCACCAAGTCTTATAGCATACATATAAGCTGAAAGACTTACAAATATGTAGGAATAAACATCACTTTCACGGGTTCATGCTTCATATATAGACACAAGACCATCCAGGCCTTTCTTCAAAATAATTCCTTAAATATAGTGCTGATGAGACATGTGACGGAATTGAACCAAAACCCCAAATTATTTAGTCTATGTATTTCTATGCTGCTATTTACAAATAATTTGTTCAGATACCTGAAGTCACAGATAATTTCCAACATGATACATCTATTTCAACTCCAAAACCCAAACCTTTCCTTTTCAAGTTTAGTGGACAACATAGCATAAAATGACAGCACTTCAGAAACTAAAGTATCTAGTTTAAGCAAAGAAAATCCCAGAGAAAAATCTCCAACAGTGTTCTCGTACACTTTTCATGCTCCCACCAAGACCAACATCAGAACCTTTAGACAAAATCTAACATAGTCTCACAATTTTCACTTGGCTGTGGAGTTACTTTTTTCAAAGAGAACTGCACAAAACTTTCCTAATTCTAGTCACTTCCTTTTCCCCTTCTTTTTCAAAAGGATGTCTGAGTACAAAATTAAACTGATACTTTCTGCTTGCTCTGTCTTTACCTAACACTCTATGATAACAATAATGAAAGTAGATGTCTTGAGTTTCAAAGACTAACTTTTATGATAGACAGGATTATGAAATACTCTGCAAAGCTTAATAATCTACTGTGACATTTCCCCTTTTAATCATAATTTGTTTTGACAAGTGTGGTACTTCAAGTTGGCATTGAGCAAGGAAGGATGACTGGCACTTGAGGCCCTAGAGTGGCTAAATTTCCTGTGGTTTTTCTTCATTATGATTCTGTACTGAAATATAGCGTGAATTTGATTTAAACAGCCAAAGGCCTCACTCTTTCACCAAGTTTTATGTCGATAGAATGGCTGCCTGAGAGAAAGAACTGGCCACATGTACGCCCTTCCTTCTGCATTGAGGGAACACAGCATGTAGACTCACATAAGCTTCTACATCCCTCAGGAGCATAAATAGATAGAATAAGTCAGGTCACTTTCCTTCACAACTCTGAATGGTTTGGAGTCTTCTTAAGCACTGAGATGTCTGGAGGTATAAACAGGCCTAAGACAGCATAGACTGATATCTCTACAGTTCGCACCACTTTCCCTCACTTGAAGATTCAGGAAAGATGCAAATACTACAAGTTATTCTCATATTTCCTATTTAGCACCTGCTCAAGCAACACCTCTATTTCATTCCTCTTTTAAAAATCCTATGTTAAAAATCCAAATGTTAAATTTGCTTGAGGAAAAGTCATTGCTCCTCTTAGTTTTTTTTCTTGTCTTTCTCTTTCTCTGCCTTGTGGACAAGTATATCCTACAACTAGGGGGGAGGGGAGGCTTAAAAGATATATTGCTGCTTGGAAACAAATGATGGGATGTCAATCTGTTATGATAAACCAGTCAGACTACAGTTTTTCCTTAAAATGACCAGAGAAAACAACAGGCTTTCATTCACCATATCTGCAAATGTCACCTCCAGAGCTCTTCCGGCTCCTAATGCCCCAGAATACAAATTATAAGCCTGATCCATCAACTGAGACAGCAGGGCTGCATGCCCAGACTATGCCAGCAACCAACAAGCAGCGAACTTTGGTCACTGCAGAAGCTGCAGACAGTCCAGCTACCACCCTGGGTGTTTTGTTTCATTTCATGTAATTGGTAAAACCTCTTTTCCCAATTGCACTTAGTAGTTTCCTGCAATTCGCTATGGCACCCAGTGTCATTACTCTTGACCAAATACAGCAGGTCCTCAGTTTAGGGAAAAGCTTCCAGATATAGCTAACATCAAACATTACTAGCTAGTTTCTCTTCCACGAAAAAAAAAAAAAAAAGCCAGCTCCCTAGTAAACCTGAGATGAAAGCAAAACCACTTTGTCATAGAGCTGCAGCGTTTGAAGAAATTAACCTTACATATGTATTTTCTCAAGCATGTTTCTTTCTATTAATGGCTCCATTATTGCTACTATTCAGTCCATTATGACAATGTGAACAAATCCCACTGAGTAATAGAAGGTTTAACAAAGTGGGTGAATTTGGCTGGAATAGCTGATCATATTGGTTAAGAATTCACTGATCCTGAGACAAGTAGGAAAATCTAAGTAACTTCTGGCTGCTCATACAAAGCTGATGCCACATGGAAAGTCTCAAGGTCAAAAGGCCAGGGTATATTTGTACTGTATCTCCTTCATGCCACAAACAGCTGGACAGAGGGACAATCTCCCCAGACAGAATCTACTTGCAACCATGTGTTACCTTAAATTAGAAAACTGAGCTTTCATCTGACACCGCCTACAGCTGGTGCATGCTGAAAGAAAAGATTACAACACACAAAACACTGAAATCACATCTAAATATGAGATTACACATTCATACAGCCAAGCAAACAGCACTGAGAAGAAAATAAGCAGGTCAGGAATGCCGTTATAGCAGGGTAGAGAAAAAGGTTGCTACAGAACTGAGTACTTGATCTGCAAACCTGCATCAGAGCAAGGTACAAAATGGATTACAGTAGCTTGTTTCTGGCTTTTTTCATAATGTCCTTTCCAACCCTAACTATTCTATGATTCTATGATTCTATGCCCCTATCCAACCTGGCCTTGAACACCTCCAGCCACAGCTTCTCTACTCAGTGTGCCTATATACTTTCAACTGATTATTTTCCTGAAGATCACAACTGTTCAACAAGCAGCTAATTGTTATGGGTATAGGTCTTGCAGCAAAGAAAACCCCAGACAACCAAAAGCCCCCGCCATGCAGTAGAAAGGGATTGAAGAGGCCACCTAGTTCATCCTCTCCTATTTGCTGAGTGATGGCCTAGGCAGTAGCTCCCTATCTATGTTTGTGCACAAGGCTTCTCTGGTGTTAATGCCTTTCCCTAATAGGCATCAGCACTCTGTGCCTACACTTGGCAAATTTCCGGGTGTGGGAAAGACCAAGGAGCAGTGGAAGAGCTGTGTAGTTTAGCAAAGGAACGAGAGTTGGGTAGTTTACATACTTGCAAAGATATTTCAACTCATCCTTCTTATATCTAGCAATTCCAGTTTCAGAGAGAGTTCTCTTTCCTGAGCCAGTTCAAGACAGTAGACATAACAGCAATTCAGTTCTGTAGCTGGCCAAATGCATGCACACTTCAAGATAAGGGCAATTTTACAGTTCTCCTTCATTTATCAAAACTGACAGGTACTGTGCATTATGATTTCCTTGTAATGGTTTGACTGTAAATTTACCCTCAGCAAGATCCTTTTATATGCATTCAAACTAATTTACCTCTCGCTGATCAAGTCCTAACTTGTAATTTGCTTAAATGCAGAGCCTAAATTGACTAAATCAAATGCATTTGTGCAAACTCAATAAACAGAACCATTATCCCTGAAATAAGCAAGTCTCCTAAGAGCATCAAATGCTTCCTTACAGAGGAAAGGTTGGCTCAGGCATCAACCACTCCAGCTAATGACCGTGTTTCTCCCTCTATTTCATTAGCCAGTCTGAAGACTCCATTTTTTTTTTTTTTTCTCCCTAAATGGAGGAGCAAGAAGCAGACATAACTTTATCAGGTACTGCAACCAAAGCAACTAAAGCTCATTTTCCAGTGTAATGAAAAGGAATCAGTAGGGAAAGATACATTTAAATATCTCTGTTAATGAATGTATTAGCTAAGCCATAGCCATCCTTAAAGATCTCAACCACATAGCACACTGTATTCATTTGCAGAGAAGGTCATAAAATTATTGGAGCACTGTGTCAGTACATGTTATTTAGAGGAGTGCAAGTACAGTTGAGTTATACTAATCTGCCTCCAACTTTGTGCTTAGAAAGGGGCATTGATTTGCAATTGCAAACTAACCATTTAAAAACCAAGGCATAGCCATCAATCAAAAATGCATTCAGCTTCTTAATGAAGGATGCCCAAACCAGAATCAACCTGGAAGAGGTGGAAGAATTTTTATAACTGCACCCCAACCTATGCCAAGTATTTCACTAGTGTAAATTCATTTCACTCGTTTTGTAATTTAAACTTAATGGCAGCAATAACAATGGAAGCCAAAATCTAGTACTTTACACCAGTTTAAGAAAACCTGTGTCAGAATAAAAGTATTTAAAGCTTCATGCTTATCGAAAATAATATCTGAATGGCATGTGGTACACCGTACATATACATACCAAGAGTTGTTCTAGTATGGAGAATTATTACTGCAGGGCAGTACTGCTACACTAAGTATTTTCAGTTGAAGTTACTACCATGGGTACACCTTCAAGCTGTGATACAAAGTTCATTCTGAGTTAAAAGTTCAAATTTCAAGTATCTACCATAAAAAAATGTATTACCAATATTAATAAGACAATACAAGCACTTTTTGCTGATATGTGTAAAATAAATACACAACAAGAACTGAATGTCTTAACCTAGCAGATTATTTGGGGGAACAACTGCCAAGTTTTTAACACAAACTATTAATCAAATGTAGTATATATGAAATACTTACCTTTAACATGCTTCAGGAATATTAAGTCATCCATTTTTCTGTTCATAATCCAAAGTCATAATTTAAGATTATTATAAACAGCATGCCTATGGCAAACCCATAAAACTCATGGAGTTAAGTTAGCAGAAGCAATAACTACACCATTCTATTTAATCTGATTTTCCTTTGAGACTTTAGTTCCCTGCATGCTAGTTTGCATCAAAAATCAGTCTGTTGTGGTTTCCAAGCTAACATGTGAAAGAACTATGTACAGATCTACCCAGGACAGATTTTCCTCAGACATGCCTGAGTAGCTCTGGTGCAGCTTCACACAGATTGGCCCTGAACAGCAACAACAATAGTAAAAAGAGAGGTGTCTTGTGATAGAAAAATGATTCTGTAGTGCATGAGGTCTTGACTCTCCCCAGTACAGGTGAGAACAACATGAAGGATCTAGGAATTACTATTCCTTTGCAATGACTATTAGGGTTTTTTTTATATTTATATTAAGGATTAATGGTGGTTAAAGTGGTTGATGCTAAACATGGGGAATTACAGACTTGTAGGAGGACTGCCAGCAGAGAATATGGTATAGCATACTCTTTGCAACAACATCAGCAATCCAGCTCACATCCTTTCTTGGTAGTTGAAAAAGTTGCCAAAAGGCAATATTTCTCATAAAGATTTGTGTATGTGGCCAATGTTTTGTGTGACAGGTCCTCCCTCAACAACTGAGAATAAAAAGGGCAAAAGGGACACTGAAAAGGCAGTCAAGCGAGGCAACGGGAGATAAGGCTAGAGGCAACACTGAGTGAAAACAGAGACAACAGAGAGAAGGCATTTCTTCAAAGAGCAGCCACCGGCAGAATTCTGTCTGCTGGACTGAAATTGTAGGCATCTAAACCCCTAAAATTAAGACCATTGAACACACCTTCTTGTTAATTTGTATGCCTTCCCTGCTTAAAAATGGCACATATATACAGATGCAACAGCTCAGGCTACTCAGCAAGGTTCTTCCCTAGTAAACAAGGGAGAACATGATTTTCAAAGACTGCAAATAAAATTAAGTTCCTGGATCTGGGTCCTGATACTGTATTTTTAAGACTTTTTAGAAAATATACTACTTTTCTATACTGAGCATTCCCGTTATTTTTGTCTTAATATAGAAATCATAGTTCAGTAAGTAATATACTAGAATATACCCACTAGAGTAGGTCCAGGATTAATCACATCTTTCACAGCCCCCAGTCTAAAACACATTCAATTTTGGGCTTATTCCGGTTACAATTAGGATAGCTTTGGCACTAAAGCAAATTCATGTATTAATTTACTGTATACTGAGGAAATAAGTGATGTAAAGAACCAGCAAAGCCATAAAGAAAGCCACAGCGGTGTTACTGCTTTAATTCCAATGCAGGCAGAGCCTTATCAAAATGCATCAGCAGTTGTTCTATCCTTTTCGGAAAACCAATTAACATGCTCTGAAGTCTTCTTGTCTAAAATCAACTCACCTGGAGCACAAGGGGTTCCACAGATTTAGAAAGCAAAAATGAGCTGTAGTTGTCAAATCACTTTTTTTTCTCCTCAAGAGTATTCTCCTCAATTCCACTGGCATTGCCTTGCCTACCAGATGCTAAAGAAAATACTGTGTGATCTACGACTACATTGTGAAGCTGAGAATTGCTAACGGTGCATATGGTGTAACCATGATGCTTCTATCACATAGGAAAGGCTCTGGTACATCTTTAAAAATCAGAATCTCATCAAAGAGATGATATAGCCAGAGATTTGAAGGGGGTTGTTAATACAGGAGGGACGCTGTGCACAATTTCTTCTTTCTTGACCTCTACCAATACTGCAATTAGCACACTGTCATCAGGTGCACAGGATCTTTAAGCACACAGACATCTCATCACAATCTAACCTTAAATTACATAAAAATTAAATACAATCTCACATTCTCCTCTCTGACTGTGCAAAGACACCTGCCAACCAAGTGTCTCTAAAGAAGGCCTACATACCCTGCGAACCCTCTTCCACAAGTTAAAAAACAATGCGAATTAAACCCAGTTTGCCCTCTCCCTTTCCCCATGCTCCTTCCATCAAAACCAGACATCCTCACCAACAGCAATGGACAAGAACTCATTTATTAAAGGTGTATGTTCTTAATTTTTCACAGCAGTTGGACATACACATATTGTCAGCCTGTCTCTTGCTGATCTGCTTATAGTCAGTGCTGTTTCAGATTAATAAACCAAATAAATCTACATCACTCTCTCCCTTGCCCATTTAATGTGACTGGAGAGACAAGGGCATGGAAAAGTTAACCATTGCAGCAATATAACTAAAATCATTCTCTTCATGAGCAATGAGAAAGTGCATTAAAGTATTGGTAGTTCGGGTTTTTTTCTCTAGTTGCCTTTTTCCCCTGCAAGGGAGACAACATTTTGTTATGTTGTCTCCAGACATAATTTGAACAAGCTGCTGAAGAAATGCTGTCCCTCCAAAGCAACAATGTAATTACAGAAATCACCGTAGAATCAGAAGAGGTAAATATATTTGAGGTAATTCACTGTGAGCAAGACTCTAGTCAGTAGCAATCATTTTATTACTGCATTTCTAAATTGCCTTCTTGCAGTTCACTATCAGACACCCTATTCAATACCTCTGTTTTGTTCTAAAAGTTTATTTAAGGTAATGCCAGCTGACAAAGGCATATTATAGCATGTAGACACATGTTAAGCTTGTCACAGTGCTTCTTTCTCAGGAAGCATAAGAAGCTGGATTAGGATCTAAGTGTGCAGACAGATGTAGGGGAACATCTTGCCCACCTGCAATAAATGCAGGCTATTTTCTTCCTCCTCTGCATCTGTTGCTAGACTTTCCATTTTCCCCTTCTTAACTATTAAAAAAGCAAAGTCAATCATTGTTTAGCCCTTTCATGCTGCCAGGGATGGAGCATTAACAACTGCCTTGGGCAACCCATTCCAGTGCCTCACCACAACTACAGTAAAGAACTTCCTTTTCATAAACCGGAGTACGGGAGGTGCTCCAGTCCCCTGATCATCCTCGTGGCCCTCCTCTGGACTTGTTCCAACAGTTCCATGTCCTTTTT
>JBCJKH010025152.1:0-10525 GCA_039877255.1 Loriculus beryllinus | reverse complement strand
GGGTGGTGAGGCACTGGAATGGGTTGCCCAAGGAAGTTGTGAGTGCTCCATCCCTGGCAGTGTTCAAGGCCAGGTCGGACAGAGCCTTGGGTGGCATGGTTGAGTGTGAGGTGTCCCTGCCCATGGCAGGGGGGTTGGAACGGGATGATCTTAAGGTCCTTTCCAACCCTAACTATTCTATGATTTTATGATTCTATCTGTCATCTCACTTAACATCAGCTATATATCTGCCTTTAGTATTTTCATCTTTTGAATAAGGCATAAAAAAATCACACCACTTTTCAATACAGTAGTATATTAGCAAAAACATTTGCTGTGTGTAACGAAGAACATACATTGGTACTGTGTGCTCTAGTCAAATAAAATTATCTCCAACTTCAAATAATATTTATTTTAAAATTTAAAACAGGTCATCTTTGAAGATGAACAGACAGGGCCCCTTGCCAAGAGAACAATCAGATTTTCTGCTGCAGAATATATAGAAGAGCATAACAAACTTAGTTACCTGTACCACTGCTAAAGGCCTTTCATATCTTAGCACTTTTGAGATTTAGCAGATTGTATCATGTCTTCCTGGTTAACAATTCCAAATGAGAAATAAAACATTCTGACTTACTGAAATTAAATATATATGTATATTCCATTTTAAAAGAAGACAAATGTGAACAGCCTTTAAACTTCAGTGTATTTTCTTAAATGTTATGGTTTGCCCCATGTGAATAGATATCAGCATCATTTTCATCTTCTCAGACCTCTCATCTCTTCAGTCTCTCTTAAAGGTTAGTATCTCAGGCTGAGTTGTTTCTTAATTACTATCACCACTATTTCTAACAAGAAACTTAGTACAATGATCCCTTTTCACAATTTCTAGATCCCAAGAATCCATGCAGTATTCAGGATCTCTTCTTTTTAGCTGAAATTATGTGGCACCTTTGTCACACATGTCCATCTTAAGGTCTCAGAAGTCTCAGATTCAAATTTCCTCTGAGGAACATAAGAGGAGAGCCCAGGTGCTGGAGCAGGTTAGCTTCTTAGGAAGATCCTTCTGGTTGGGGCTGATGGAAGGAGACAGAAAGGCCAGCGCAGATTGCAGAGAAATGAGCGTTGAGAGAGTAGCTGAACAGTTCAGAGGGAAAGGTTCTTTTACTGGCTGTGAAATGTAAACCAAATATTTTCTTTCTGTTCTTCATTAGCATTCCCTTAGTGTTGCTTGTGGGTATAAAAGTATAAATACTCGTTTTCTATCAGCACTATCTCAGAAGCTGTCAGTTATGGTTCAGATATTGGCATTTTTTATAGGCAGAAAAGAACGTATTCATCAGGGGGTTTAGGTGGGAATATGATCACGAGTGTCCTGTTACCTGCAGCAGTGGTTCACATAGCCATATGTACCATTGCAGCATCCTTCTCGGAGCTCCTAGGCTCCCAGTGCTGCAGCTCTGCAGATAGCATGCCTTGCTTTTGCTCCAGCCCTGCCTAGGCTTGTGCTCCTTGGCTTGACTGACGCCTAGTTTCATTAGACACTTTCCTGGAAGTGTTGCAGCCTGGTCACACATAGCACCATATTTGATCACAGTAACTCTATTTGAGCCTCATTCACTGCCAATTCTTTATAAGCCTTCAGTGCCAATCAGAAAGATCTTTCCAACATCCTCCAGACACCATCTCTTTCTCGGTTTGAGAGATTCCAGTTTCTACAACCTGGCAGCATGGAATCAACAAAGGAAATCCCTCACCCAACTGCCTTCAGTGCCAGCTCCTCAATTTCAGAGCTGGCTGGCTCCAACAGCAGCAGAACTTGCCAAGGCCAACTGCAGAGCGTGAACAGAAGTGGTGGATTAGGGCAGGAGCTCTAAACTCCTCTGGACTTTGCCTTGTTAACAGTAACAGTGCTTGGGGTCATTTTCGTTATATAACAGTAATTTAAGATGAGAAGAGAAATAACATCTTATTAGTGCTGAGAGAACACACAGTGCTAATCTTATCATTGAGCAGTGCACGTGCCCAATGCATGGCTTGCAGAGAGACAGGTCTGTGCTTGGGCATTTGCCTTCTAAAGGGTTTGACCTAACTGTTGCTAAAGCAAATACTTACTTAGAGCTTCCTCCTTTACAGTCAGGACTATTCATATGCTCAGTTTTAGCTGTTTTGTTGGATCCTGAACAGATAAAAACAAGCTTTCTTCCTTCTGAGCTGTCTTTTGCATCGTCCCAAATTTTCATAGTGCTTCCTTCTGTTGCAGTGAAAGCAGCAGAGATAATTTTCCCTGATGCTTGCCGGCATAGCTTCCTGCTTCTCGGGAGCTGTTGTATGCAAGGGACTGATTCTGCTGCCACTTACTGTGATCTGACGTGGAAGAGATGACGGAGAGGGAGAGGGGGACTTTCTTATTGTTCTGAGGAAGGAGTCAGACTTAAGGCAAGTCTTGTATTGCGCCTGCTGCCCAGTGTGATGTGTTCTCTGGTGATGTCAGATCAGTAATCAGATTAGCCTTCCGAATCACCTGCTTTTTTAATCAAAATGTACTTCTGAAGAGTACATTTTACAGCTTCTCATTCAGCTCTAGCTCTGGCCTTGGCCTACACATATACATATACACACCTCCCGGCCATTCTGCCTGTTTGCATCATATGCAAGGAGCCCATTTAATCTCCTCCTCTCACTTGTTTCCAGCATGTGCTTATCAGCTGAACTAATGCCTGTTTGCTTTCCCAGCTGCATGTTACAGGCTTGGATTACTCTTAACTTTTTAAAAGTAACACTTGTCTAATTAAAAGGAGTTTCCAACTGTCACTAGAGTGCGAGAGGCAGTAACTAAAATCGTCCTGCCCCCATTTCTTCTCTCATCTCGAAAACATCAATGCCAGCCATGAAAAAGATTATCAATAATAAGCCTATGAAATAAGAAAATATTAATAAAAGCAAAAGAGAAAAGCAGCATTAGTCACCCCCGTAGAATGAGCTGCAGTATATCAACCCATCTTAAAAGAACTGAAGTCCTCCCCACTTCAGTTGCCATCATATTCGTAAGTGTCAAATATCGTATGTATTGCTCTGTCATGTTTGAAGCTGTGTTTTTAATGTTGAGAAAACTATCATAAAACCTACTGCCTAAACATCACTATGAAAGCAAACAATTGATTTTTCCATCAAAGTAAATTCTCTAGTGGAATTACGGTCCTAGTGAAAATGTACTATGTTTCAGCATGCTTTAAGGTGTGCTTCTTGGGCAGCAGGCTATGATTATACCTAGACGTATTGTCTGCAGGCACTGGGCACAATCCACTGGGTGTGCTGAAATTAGATAAGGAATAATTCTTTTGTATAATAGTATCCCTTGTGCAGTCTTCTGTGCATTATAATATTATTAATTCCGCTTCTCTCCATAGAGTGTACTTCTCACGTATTTTACCTGTGCAACAAATATTTTCTTACTTCCTTGTGTTAGAAAATTGGTAATTTACAGAGCACCTTTGATTGCAGAGTCAGTCCATACCTGCATGTATATTTTTGCAACATGGGGGTCCACTTTAAGTTGGACAGGAAGAAATCAATATGCCCCAAAGCAAGCTAATCTGCACCTAAGTGTCATGTGCATGTGGTTGTACTGCCTGTGTTAGGGCATATCTCAGAAGCTAGGACCCCATCCTTCTGAGAGCTTCTGTACATAACTTAGGTTATTTACAATGTTGCTGGCCTGTAATTCAAGTAAACTATTACTGATGAGACTATAAGGTTTTTTCTATCTGTATCTTTCTAAATATAAATAACCTTTATTTTGGGTGATGCATGTGTGCAGTTAAAACCTGAATGAAAAGAGAAGCTCTGCTGCTTTCTTCGACCTGAAAATCTCATTGCCCAATGCTGGAAATTTGATTCACCTTTCCCCTCTCTGCAGAAAATATCTTTAGACCTTTGCTGGCATGGTTTGTACTGGACAAGCCTTTAGCAATATGGTCTGTCTCTAGTGAACTGACCTTCTTCAGAGCTCTTTAATACACATTAGTCTTACGGTTTTCTACCCTTTTTCCACTACAGATACTTTGTGCTCTCAGCCAGGCTTTGCTGTAGGCTTTGATGTAAGCACAGTTAGACCTGAAGTTATGTATTGTTTCAGTTTTCTATGGGACATTGCCATGAATTACTATTTATGATGAATTACTGTCTTCTAATGCTTCTTACAGGCAGAACATGTGACACTGGGTCATTGCCAGATATATATTTCCTACTAATACATTTCAGTCTCTGTTACCAGTTACATGTGTTCGCTGGCATAATGGCAAAGGAGGGACTGGATAGCAGTATACTGAACAGTAGACTGTTACTGTATCCTATATATTGTGTATATATATATATTGTTACTGTATATGTATATAGTATACTATAGCAGCTCCTCTTCTACTTTACTGTTCTCTTTTTATATATACACACCTGCAGAACATTTTTGCCATGGGCTTTTGTACTTCTCACTGAGTCTCAGGTCGACTTTTGGAACGTCACACTCTACCTTTACACTCCTTAATTGCTAGAATCTACTTAATCATCCCTTCTCCATTCTTAGCACCTGCTCCACTTATTACTGATATTCAGTTGGGGCGATCTTTATCCTTTGATGCTGCCAGAGGCTTCTGAGTGACCCCGGGCTCGCTGTGAGCCCATACAGAGCCACAGTCAGCTCACATGAATTCTGTGCTGATAAACCAACACTACAAGGTTCTCACATTTTATGCTTTTGGGTGCTTAAAACACAGAAGATGATTCTTGCCTTTTTAGCTTCTTAGGTCCAAGCAGCAGCCATTAATTGCCTCTAGCAGCCTCACCTGGGAACCCTAATCCTACATCTCCAGCTGTGGAGTCAGGAGCCCCACTTAAGCTCCAGCTGTGAGCTCAGGAGCTCTATTTAAGCTCCAGCCTGGGGTTTTAGTAGTGGTTTGAGTTGTAATTGTTTGTTGTTTTTCTTGGGATTGTAGCCAAAGGATTTGGCTTTCATGGTTTGACTCTCAGAGCCCTTGTTACCCTGCACTTTGCCTGGTGATCACTGGTTCATTGATGGGATGTGCTGCTGCCACTACCCTGCTCTGCTTGTCTGGCTCTGGTACCGGGGAACCATGCAATGAAGGTGAGCTTGTGGTTTTCTCCCAACAGCAAAGGATGGGAGGAAGCTTAAGAAAGTGGCATTAATTCCAAAAAGCAATCTGTGCTTCTCAGATGTGTGCAGTGATGAGGAAATACATAATATTTACAGCTTGGGGGGGGGGAAGAACCTTGAAGAGTCAAATAGAAATAAGAAAAAACACTATGGAATCAGGAAACTTGTTAAGAATTCTGTTTTGTTCATGCAGAGCATTTCAGTTTTGTGACTTTTAATGTGATGTTTTATATAACTATAGTTACCCTGAGTTTTGAGCTGAGAGGTCATTTTGAACAGAAAGTGTTCATTTTTTGGTTTAAAGGCAAAACAACTTATCAAAGTGCTTGTGACCAGTACTGCCACTTAATCAATTGTGTTTCACTTTGCTTTTCAGTGGGCTTTGACTGAGGCCCAGCTATTCTGCTCTCAATCTTTGTGAGCACTATATGCCTGTGGCGTATTCTTTCATAATAAGGAATTTCAGTGGAGCCATATCTTGATCATACAGGGCTTCCCATCAATCTAACAGCTCTCCTTGTAGAAGCTGAAGATGAGCTGAGTGCTGCAGTGAGCCATATACATATGTAGCATAGCTGACAGTAAACAATGACAGTTCTTTTCAGCACCACAAAATAGCAAATATTGTCAGTCTTAGCTCCATTATATCTGAAAGGTTCTTTGATTCATGTATGCTCTAGGTGCTCAGTGTGGAAGACCTGGTCTGGTGCACCTTAGGTGTGTGGCATAGCCTTTCCCTTTAGGAGCATTTTGGTAGCCCCCAGTCCTGTGAGTGGGGGACTGTGGCCTCATGGCTGTGGGGAGGCAGCACAGATATGCTACAAAAGGCCAGGAAGGAATTGGGTAACTGTGTGTGCATGGCAGAAGGTAGGACATTATTGAGCAGTCTTAAAGGGGAAGTATGTTTTACCTCCCTTGTATATCAGCACTTGTGTGCTGGATGGCTGGTGTTTAAAGTCTTCTCCTGATATTTGTGGTATTTCCTTCCAAACAAACACAATTGTATATTACTTGGATAGTCTTCTCTAGCCCACCTACTTGCATGGTGCCTGTTATGGCTGTGTTGGAGCTCCTCAGTTTTTCATGTGTTTTTCCTCATTATGCCCTCAAGACTTCTATTAATTTTACAGCTGGAGAGCTGGCATAGACAGTCAATGGGAAAAAGGCCAGACATTCTGCATGAGTTGTGTTTTGCATTGGTTTTAAGTGAAACTCTTTAAAATATAATGAAAAGCTTTATTAGTCCTTGATTAATATGCTGCTCTGTTTGTAGTATAATGCTACGTTATCTATATTGTTCCTCAGCTATTTTACAAACACTTCTATGCTGTGTTTATCTTGGCAACTGTTGCCAGATGTTGACTAGTGACCTTCTTCCAGCTGTTTAAAAGCTGCATTGCCATTCTGTCTATAAGGTGCATCCCTCCCAGGGTCCCATGCCCATGCATTGTCACTTGGCAGAGCTGGACTGTCCCCAAGGCATGCCAGGCTGAATTGATGGGGGGAAAAAGGGGTTTAGATTTGCTCTGTCAGATGTAATCTAGCCTGCTATGCCCACCTTTGCACAGCATTCAGAGTTAAATGCTTTAGAAATTCTATGGAGCAGGAGGCCAGCATAGTGTTCTCGGTGCTGTGTAAATACATAAGCACTAGTTTGAATTCCACAAAATAAAATTCCATGGAAATACATGCTTTAGGCCAAGACTTTTGAGTGATGTATGTTGGCAGGGCTCACACAGTCAGCTACAAATCTGGTCCAGACCTTGTAGCTTAAGGTATATATTAGATGTATGAAACTTTTTTGGGAAACAGCTGGTTTGTGTTATATTCTGTGGTTTACATGATCTAGTTTGAGGCTTTTTCATGCCAGGAGTTTGAGCCTCCTGTGTGCCTCTGGAAAAGAGAAGGTAAAACCAAACAAACAGTGACTTAATTTTTCTGTAAACCTTTTGCTCTGAGCTTCAAGACAGAGAATCTATCCCAAGTGCTTTCTATTCAGATATGGACATAGCAAAGCAATCTGAAAAGTCTGAAATATGAGCTGCTGCAAGTATTGCTACCCTTCACGCTCTGTCACCTTTTAAATGACTTGTCTAGAGCAGGTAGGAAATGTGAGGCTACCAGGCAAAATGAACAAAACCAACGGTGTCTCCTCCAGGCATCTGCGTTTCCATGGAGGGGCTGTCACTCTTGGGTTTTCAAGGCCTAAACTGGCCATGAACAGCTTTTAGCGTCTACCACTGATCCCGTAGCTCTCACACTAAATCAAGCACTTCATTCCTTGCAGAGTTTCTCTCTTGCTACTGCTTTAGGTAACTGTCAGGAGTTAGGGTAGATGAAGTCCTTTGCTGCAGTGTGTTCATTTGGGATAGGCTTTTTTCACTGAATGTAACATTAGCAAATGTAATTTGATTGTTGCTGATTACAGACTAGCCGTTCCTCTGGTGGCTGCTGGGATTAAGTCTTTATTCTGCATCATTTGAGATCTTTATATTGCTGACAGGCATCAACACAGAGGTCCAGATAGCCTGTTTTGTGGTGCAAAGCATTTTCAGGTTGAGGTCATTGTGCTGTTGAAATCAGGTATGTGAAATAAATCATCTAAGGTTTTGCAGGTCATAATTCAGTGAACAGAACCACAAACCTCATTTTATTAGAACAAGAAACTGATTAACAGACATTCTGCAACATACACAGAGCGACTGGAAACCCTCTCAACAGCCAATTTAGATTCTGCAGCCAAATGTGCGGACCACAGTAGCTCAAGGTTAAGGATGTGGCCCCTGCAGGCAATTGCAAATGCTGAAATCAACCAGGATGCCTCATGCTTGGAAGTCTTCCTCCAGAGGGTTGTGTACATGCAGATCTCTTCCCTCTCCCTTTCTCAAGGTCCTTTCCAACACTACGTATTCTGTGATTCCCAACAGCTGCATGGCTCAAACCTGTGCACTTTATCTTCTCTTTTCAGTCTTTCACTTCACCCATATAATCACAGACTGGTTTGGGTTGGAAAGGACCTTAAAGCTCAATGAGACCCAACCCCCTGCCATGGGCAGGGACACCTTCCGCTAGACCAGGCTGTTGCAAGCCCTGTCCAACCTGGCCTGAAGGCCCAGCCACAACCATTTAACTGTGTATGGAAGTCAGGATGGGAGGCAGAGCCTGGCAACTCTGTGGTTCACTAGGAATCACTGCAGTCAGATTTTATCCTGCACTTGGTAAAGTGCAGGAGAAGAAGCTCTGTCCCTCCAGGTCCCATCCCTGTCCTCTTTGAGTTTTATATTGCTAGCTTATTCTGGTTTTTGTGTAAGTCAAGCTAATGCTATTAAACACCAGTGTGTTCCTTTCTTGGAGTGGTTTAAAAAACAAAAATCACGGCACAAAAATCAACCAAAAATAATCTTATCTTTGGCTTGATGTGTTATAAGCATCGTTACATTATTTAAGGATCCTTTAAAGAGCTGTCTGAACAAATCACCATTTCCTTTATATACGTCCTTCAATTATATTATGCATAGTCCATCTTTTTTTCTAGGAGCCACTGGTTTTGTTGAGGTGTTTTCCAAGTTCCTTTTAACCATGTTTACACAGGTTGTGGTCTTAAGTTTTGGCATTGACAAGAGTCTCACATACGGCATTGCAAGTGCTTATACAGCTTTTGGAGCTGAGCTCTGCTCTGGTCAGACACCCAAGGCAGTACCTTCCCTTGGGCTGCAAGGGGGAACACTCTTCACCTGCATCGGCTGGGAGGGAAGCAGATGTCCCAAAATAGCTAGATGAATTATCTAACTGATGGTAGCTGAGCCTGTCAGTGAATGGGATGTCCTAAGCCTTCTTCTCGTCCTCTTTGGCCACACTGAATCATCCCATGGCATGGGGTCTTAAATGCTGAAGGTATTTTCTCTAGAGCAGCATTGTTCATGTACAGGCCTGTGTGAAATAATGTCTCTGGAAGGGGGTGGGAGAGGAAGCTGTGGTGATCTGTAACATGCAGATGGCAAGGATTTGTGTGTTTCCCCTTCTTTGACTTGCTCCTATTTTTCTCACAGAGCTCACATGATCTGAATGGAGAAAAAGGATGCCTGGCCAGTGTTTCAGTGTGCGACTAGTTTGCATATGCTGCACACTTTCTTCCAAATTAAGTGCATTCATTTGCACTATTTCTGTTCTTTAATTAGGTTTACTGACTGCTGACGTGAAGAAATGTGTCCTTTGGTTTGGAGGATAGTTTATAAAACAGCTTGTAAAGTGTAGCTTTTATTATGAGGGCTGGTTAGTGCCGTTTCTTTTGGGGCTTGGATCTCTGAAGTGTTGCAGCTAAAACTGTAATATATATTTTTTTCTTCCAGATATTGGGTAACTTTTGGGATCTAAAGGAAGGTTCTTATTTTTCTTATTACAACAGCGAGATAGACCACACCATTACGTTATTTCCCTATGCCTGTCTTTGATGTTGCTGTTCTTCTTTCACTCAAAGAGACTCTACGAAGCCAGTTGCAAAAGATAGACCCATTTTAACAATCAGTAAAAGCTCATTTGAGTGACTTGGTTTAAGAAGTGTTGATTTTTATCAGGTAGGAATAAACATAACTGTTTTGCAAAGATACTGCATCAACAAAGCTAGACTTTGAAAGCCAGTATTGCACAGAAGGTCTTGTAACAACAGAGGGACTTGTTGGCTTTTGGGAAAAGACTTTAATTCCTATTTGCCAAGTCTTTTGAAGCTATTTGTTTCTATTTTGATTCTTCATCAGTTTATTTTAAGCATCTGTGGATATGTTATGAGTTCCTATGCTTCTTTCTAAAGTACATTTGCCCTCTCACTTGGCTTATGGTGCAGGGGTTTTTTTTCTGGGGATTGTGTCAACCTGGGCAGGCAAGTGACTGTGATGGATGCCTTGGCCAAGGCCTGAACATGCAACTAATCAGGACCTGTTTCCTTATCACTGACTCTGGCAGCAAATGAAGCTGCTTTTTCCTTGCCTCTGCAAGCTCTCATTGGCAGTCACAGTTGCTGGGAGCAAGCAGAGAGTGCTGATGTGTTCCAGGCTCCGTCTGCAGCCTACATTTCTAGCCAGAGACAAGACAGGCAGCTCTGGCGATCCCAAATAAACATGTTTAATGACAGAAAGCCTGAAGGGAAAAACATTGAACTCAAAGCACAAATCAAATAGTAGTAGCCAGAGCTGCTGGTTTTCCCCATTTAAATTATGTATTATATTATAGGGGCCTATAAGAAAGATGGAGAGAAACTTTTAGCAGGGCCTGTTGCAACAGGACAAGGTGTGATGTTCTAAACTAAAAGAGGGGAGTTTCCAGTTGGATGTGAGAAAGAAATGTTTTATACTGAGTGTGGTAAAGCACTGGCACAGGTTG
>JBCJKH010025151.1:0-11399 GCA_039877255.1 Loriculus beryllinus | reverse complement strand
CACGGCTCACAAATTTAGAGACACGCATGTCCTTTGGGACAGCATCACATGCCTTGAACAAGTCTAGGTAGATTACGTCACTTGCTCTTCCCTTATGCACCAACACTGTGGCCCCATCACAGAAAGCCACCAAATTGGTCAGGAATGATTTGACCTCAGTGAAGCCATGTTTGCTGTCACAAATCACTTCCTTATTGTCCATGTGCCTTAGCATTTTTTCCCTGGAGAATCTGCTTCATGATCTTGCCGGGCACCAGTGTGAGACTGACTGGTCTGTAGTTTTCTGTATCTTTCTTTTTTCTCCTTTTTAAAAGTGGAGGTTATATTTCCTCCTTTCCACTAAGCAGGAACTTTACCAGACTGACACAATTTCTCATATTTGATAGATAACAGCTTAGTCACTTCATCTGTCAGTCACCACAGGACCACAGGATGCATCTTGTCAGATCCCATGGACTTGTGCACCTTCAGGTTCCTTAGATGATCTCAAACCTCATCTTCTCCTAAAGCAGGTAGTTCTTCATTCTCTCAGTTCCTGCCCTTGCCTCCTGTGACTTTGGGCAGTGGGACAGTGTGATTGGAGCTCTTGGAGTACAGATTGAGGCAAAAAAGTCATTGAGTACCTCAGCCTTCTCTGTAATCCCTTTAACCCTGTGGCTATAGAGTTAGATTTTATTCTCTAACACCACCCCAAATATAGTATTCATTTTTTTCTGTATAGCTTCATATAGCAATTAATTTTCTTGGCCAAATTAATCAAAGCAATAAACAGGTTAACGTTTTCCACAATGCCTTCACTACCACTTTTCCTTTTTGTTTTGCTTATCTCAGTTTTTGCAGCTTAGTGTCCTGTTTACCTTCTTCACGTTATGACAGTAGAGGCAATAACTGATCTGCCAAGCAGATCTTTCTCTTCCTCTGTCACTTACTCTGACAAACTGTAGTGTATGCCCAAAATTCATGATACTGTCTGTAAGAGCCGTATCACATTGTGGTCCTGAGGTTTACTACATATCTCCATATCTAAATTTTATTCATGCTATCTAGCTCTTTTCAGACAATGTTTTGCTTCTCCTGCATAGCTCTGCATCAGAACTATGTTTATGAAATGTTTCCAAAATCATTCATGAAAATTCTACTCAGTCTAAGATGGATCCGTGAGCATATCTTTTTATCCCCTTACCTGTTTTAAAAGCTCCTATTTCAATGCAATCCATTATCTCCACTTAGAAAGGTCCTTCTCCAGTTTCCATTTTCTGCAGAAACCTCAGCAATTTTTAGTATGCTGAAATACCTGGTATTCTACTAAGCTTGGCATAATTGAATAATTTTTTTTTTGGTCTTCATGTTAACTGTACCTTAAATACAGATGCTTCACTTGCTATTTTTAGTTCAGATGAATCTGTTTAAATTTGAAAGCCCTTGCTACCAGACATCTGTGATTTCATAAGCTACTGGTTTCCTTGGATATTTTTTCATACTCTGAGATATAATTTTCAGGATTCCCAACTTGAAGGCAAACTAAGATTAAATAATTCCTTTTCCACACCCTCATTTCTATTAACAATCTGTTTTCACCCAGCATATTCAACACCTTTCTCCATTTTCATTAAGGAGATTAAAACTAATCTAGATTATGTAATAAAAAAATTCTATCATAATGCTGAAAGACAGTATTCAGGGCGAGAAAAACTCCATCTGGCATACTTCTTGCAATAAAGTTATATATACAGTTTTGTGGTGTCTTAATGCAAATTTAAAACCATGCTAGACAGACATTATACATGATAAACCAGACTTCAGTTGGCCAGCCTACAACTGCATCAGCATGAACTTCCTTCCTGAAGCTCCCTAATATATGTCAAAACACAAATGCAGGGCTTCTTGTTCTCGTATGTTTCTGAGGAACTGTAACAACACACCTCCTGCCTCTTTTTATGAATAATGTCAGAGAATTTCCCCTTGGAGGATCCCTTTCTTCACCCTACCTTCAGAGTGGAATGAATACCCTATGAAGCTTAGACTGTACCTATAGTATTCCCGAAATAAAACTGAATCTTATTATGAAATACTTGCAAAAGTCTTTAGCAGTGACATATTTAAGCTCCATGCATTTGGGGTACTATAACCTGATGTAAGAGGGTCAGCTGCACTCAGTGTTTAGCTGAGCTCAGAAGAAACGTTATGTTATCCTATTTCAGTATCTTCATCCTGTTTACTTTTATTTATCTTTTTTCTTTATAATAAATACAGAAAGTATACACATACAATTGGCAAATTCATTGTGCATATATATGGCAATCTCAGAGGTGTCCTACTTTAAAAAAGGAGGAACCATCTATGGAGACACCTGGTCTATCAATTCCACATTTCAAGGGATGGCAAAACCAAAAACAACCCCCGAAAGAAGACATAGGCCTTACCTTTCCTACGTACTGAGGATCTGGTCCCATGTGCTCTTCTAAAACAAAGAACTGATTCCACACCCATCCACGCTTGGGACGATGATGTACTTCTGTTTCACCTTCTATGTGTTTGGTTTGGTTTCTAGTCACCTTGCTGGAGCCATGGTGAGCAGCTCCATAACACCTCTGCACAAAACAGAGACAAACTAGGACTGGGCAGATACAAGATGTACTTGTAATTCTCATTGTAGGATAAGCTTCCTGTTCAAGGTTTTCTTTCTCTTGTTTTTTGAGTTGTAATCCTTTAATAACTTCCCGAGAAACAAGGTGAAGCCTGGTTCAGAAACACAGTCCAAAATGGGTTTTTCTGCTTGCTCATGGTTTAGCTGCCCATTTGGAAAAGCTCAGACTATATTTACATTATGAAAAGCTTACTGGAAAAATTGGTATTTCTTCTGAGGTCTTCACAATAGAGTTCCACAGCCGGCCATTTTCTATCTAATAGGGAAAGAAAAGAAAGCCACTTACTCATCACTTAACCGAGCAATTTTCAGGCTTCTGACCTTAGATTACATTCACAGCTGTACTATCCAGTCTCTCAAAGATTCTCATTTTATCTAGAATTTTTTTTTTAACCCTTCCTGTACAAGTGTTGTAAAAATGTTTTCAGATTGGTCTGATCAGATACCTTAAGAATTACCATGGCTTTTCCAAGCTATGAAAACATTCACATTATTAAAACCTGGATGATTCAGGCCAGTTTTCCTTTGCCTTTCCAGTGATTACTTCCAAATCACTGACCCGGTCTGGCAGTAAAAAAATATCACTGCTGCAGTGTCACTACATAGATAGTGATTGGTAATTTCACATGAGTTCTTTATCTCCCGTACACCACACAAGAGATCCAACACGATGAAAAATACCAAAGCTAGGATGAGTTTTCAAAGAAAGCCTCCAAAAATGGCTCTGAGGATTCAGAGTCAATATTAGAGTGCATTGACAGGAATTTCCAGTCAAAATATGCACTTTCACATCCTGTGTTTTAAATATATTCCAACCAATATCATACTGGAACCTCACCTCGCAACATTACTTCATGCTGACAGAAAGCTCAGGTACTGGTGTTCAGATGATCAGCACTATTTTCATAAAAACATCTAAGTTCTCACTGGCAATATTTTCTCAA
The DNA here is from genome assembly GCA_039877255.1 of Loriculus beryllinus. Lineage (NCBI taxonomy): Eukaryota > Metazoa > Chordata > Aves > Psittaciformes > Psittacidae > Loriculus > Loriculus beryllinus. The sequence goes on along the minus strand of JBCJKH010025151.1, from coordinate 7,808 downwards.
CTTTAAAAAGAAAAAAATAAACATTTAAACTACTATAATAAAATGTGAAAATGTGCATGGAAGTTGATTTAGTGCTTAAAGCAGAGTAGATTGAAAAAATAAAGTAACTCTTTAACCTCAGAGAAATAGTTACTCTAAGGTAACTATTTGTTCAGTTATCTGAAGGTATCAGTCAATCAGGAGTCTCAAAACATGCAACTATATCTACAAAAATTAGAACTGACTTTCAATATTGGCTGTGTTTGAGAATCATAAAACCATTACAAGTTATGTAAACAGAAACACAATGACACTGATTTTGTTTCTAAGTTTCATGGGAATTAAACAGAACAAATTCAAATTCTCTAAAGAATCAAACAGGAAATTAGAAATCAGATGGAAAAATACTGCAGTTTAAGGAAGCTCATCAACTGCCTTGGCTACAGAATTTTTTCCGTTATGGTTCTCTCAAATCCACAATAATACTGGGAGCTGAACCATACTTTCTTCTGTATTCATCTAAATTCAGTTTCTAACCAGAATAATGGAAGAATTCATCAAGACTGCTCTACAACATTAGAAATATCCAGAAAGGATACATTTTCCATTACTATTACTCAGTTCAGGACAGTGGATTATGCTGAAGTAAAAGAAGAACTCCAGTTTGCTGCAGCTGTTCAGGAGTTAAAAAACAAACTCTGTATGGTATATTCCACTGTGGAAAGTTTTTAGACATTTAGCATTACCCTGCTTCCTATTTCCACATCAGTGTAATCTCTCTCTCCTTAACCCCTACAAGGTCTAAGCCATTAGTCTTTTAAAAGCCTCACATCCCATCTCAGAACAGATTCATATGACACGATGTATTATTACCTTCTTTAGTACAAATGTGATTTAATAGGAATTTTTCACAGTTAAATTAATACACAGTTGTATGAAGTGTAAGTAATATCAGGGATAGAATCCATACATTCTGTGTCCCACATTTGTTTCTAACTATATACTCTTCTCCTGCAGTTTCCTTGACTTTCTGCATTCTTTCCTGGTTCCTGCTAGAAATCAGTTTTTGTCTTGAAGCATGCAATTGCCTTCTAAAGATTTCTATATTTACAGATGAACTATTTAAATAGATTAGTCATTGTTATACTTCAGATGTACATTAAAATTAATCAGTACCTCACAAAATGATAAGGCTGCAGTTTTATCCATTCAAGTATTGTTTTTCTTCCCTTTGTTTCCATCTTGGGAAATGCCTGGGAGCAGTTCATAAGACTATAAGCTGTGCATAATGTTAAAAATGTGCATTGAAATTTCTCAGAATGACACATTTAAATTTATTTGAAATCATTACTACTGAACTTTCCTTTATAAGAACCGTGGGGATGGTGGTAGTGGGAAATTCTTGCCTTATATAAAAGTAAATATAAATGAGTACAGAAGATAGATACCCACAAATAAAGATTTACTACACAGAACTTTATTTCCCCCCTCAGAAGTCATTCATAGAAAAAAAAACCAAAACCAAACAAACCAAAACCACAAACCCCAACAAATCAAAAAGAAAAAAAACCAAAACCAAACGTTCAAAATCTCAAAACAAAATAAAAAAAAGCAAAAAACAAGACAGAGCCTGTAAACTGTGGTATATCATAGTCTCGGCTTTATATGACTTAGAACAAATAAGAGACAAAACTATGAAGGGCTTCTTCATCTCAGAAATATCTGTGTTTCTTAGCATTAACTAGAAGGTATTTAATTTATATTTTGCAAAAAACACTGTTATTTACCTCAATTCAGAGATTAGGTGTTAAACACTTGCCCCAAAATTGAAGTTTTAAAATTCTTTGTTCTGAACAAATATTTTCAACAAAACACTGCCACCACTAATAATAACGCATCTACTTCCTATTATATTCATGCTTCGAAATTTAGCCCTCAGCTGTTCCTGAGTTGTGTGTGAAGCCTGGAGAATTGTTTCCACTATGACAAATTAAACAATTAAAAGAGGAATGATTTTTACTGAAGATTCTTTAAATTATTTTCACTCTGCTAAACATCTGTAATAACCAAAGTCTAATTAATGCTCAATGCAAAGGTCCTTATTCTTATTTACTCAGCACACTCTTACTAAAGGTTTAGCATAAGCACTCATTAAAAACCTGCACCACCTCCTCTAAAGAAACCTTAGCTCTCCCATGAAGACAGCAGTTTGTCTACAGGGGAAAGTACAGACAGAAAGACCTTGAATGGTTATTGCAGAAGAGATGGTTGCAAAGAACAGACAAACTTGAACTGTGAGTGAAAGACTGTATTTTCTGAAATCCCTTAAATTGTTACCTTAAGCTAACATACTGAGAGATGCTGACTGCTCAGTGCTCTTGTCTGCAGGTTCAGATTAAGTGTCCTGCTTTATAGTTCTTGTTATAATGATGCATGCAACTGCAAAGTAGACTTGTGTTATTGCTGTCTCCTGGGAGCCCTCATGAAAATGAGTTGTGTATCTCAAGAGACTCTCAGAGTGAATTAAAATTAAATAATTAAATAAGATGAGGTGGGAAAGCTCCACCAGCACTTCTAGAAATCATTACAGCACAGTAGTTACCGCTTAGTGTGGCAGCAAGACACTATAATGAATTCCCAGGAAACCAGTTTGAGCATAGTGATGCAAAGCATGTATGCTTCATCATCATGAGGAGATGCATCCTTTCTAACAGACTTGTCCTGAATTTTAGCGTCCCCAGTCTCCCATAATCAAATTGAGCACATATTTGAATTCAACTGGAAGATTCAGTTTTGCAGATGCATATTCGGCACAGCTCTGCACATCTTCTGTCACAACCCTCGGGGACCCTTTTCAGTCTCACAGTGATGGAGTGACAATTACTTATGGAACTTACAATAAATTGCATTTCTCACATACGTTCTGACTTCTCCCTCTGCACTCTGCCCTCTAGACTTCCTCCCTGTCAGAATAAATTCTTCCATTATGAAAATCTGACTAGCTTTAAATCAACATTATTATTTAGATATAAATAATCAGGCAGGAAAATATTTCCTTCTTCCTGTGTTGCCTGTGCTTAGTCTATTGCTAAACTTTATCTTTCAGCACTGCAGAAATAATGGTGTATTGACCTGGGGACGAAAGACAGAATAATGGGCTAGTTATCAGAATGAAAAATTGGATGCTATTTTTTGTTTCATCATTCTGAAGAAGAGCTTGATAGATTGCCAACAGAACATACAATACTCCTGAGGGACTCCGGCAATTGGCAGGAAAAAAATGTAATTCTAGGTAGATGAAGGGAAATGGTTCATCTGTAGTTGATCTCTGTTCTTTATTCCAAAGACTGGTAGACCTGAGCTATAGGACTTTATAAGAAAAAATGAGGCACCAAGTCTTTCTTAGCTTTCTTAGTGTCTTCTGCACATGCTACTCTATCTCACAGAAGTAGCATCAAAACTATTTTGGAAAGCATTTAAAAACTGTTATTACTTCTTGTCTTGCCCCTTTGCTGTGGTTATGTTGTAGCTACTGTATTGAGACTAAAAACCAGGGAAGAAAGTAAATAAATTTTTCCTAAAATAGTTTAATAGTAACTCCAATAACTACGAATGTTTTGACACCATAGTTCCATGTTGAAAGATTTTCTAGAAAAGGGAAACTGGACTACTTTTTTACTTCATCAGAATAAGAAAAAAAATCTTTAATTTGTAAGGTAAATCCAAAATTATTCCTAAATTTATGTGGAAGCATATTACTATTCTGAAAGTTAATATTTATTAACCTGTAACTCAATCAGTTTCCTAAAGAAACAGAGAGAAAGATGACTGGATAGCTCCCTCTTTAATTCTTTAAGCCAACAACTCCAGCTGACAGCTGTACAATATCAGGGGGTGTTATTTCTCGTACCATTCTTTCACACACACAGTCTTTTGGTACAGATCACTTCTAATCACCGAATCCAAAAATTGTCTATGCTAATCTAGAACTGGGAGACTGACACCTGGTAAATTACTTTAAATAAATCCCTTTTACAAAATAAATTGAAATAACCACAAAAGAAAGTTACCATGAAAAGTATAAATTGTTCTTTCATATAAGGCAAGAGAAATTCTGCTCTGAAGAGAAGGATTTGGGAAAAGGGGAAATGAGAAAATAAAATGGGATCCAAAACTCACACGTAATCAGGCATTATAAACAGATAAATAACAGAAGAAAAATCATAGCAAGATACAACAAAGACACTAAAAAGTCACTGAAAAAAAATCAAGATAGAGAAGCAAACTGGAAAGCATAACTGGGAACAGCTGAAGCTGTGAAAGCTAATAGGTGAAACTATTAGAGATGATTTTTCTCTCAGACCTGTAAGCATGCATGTGTAAAACCACAGCAGTGAAATTTCTGTGAAGTGTAAGAAATCCAGTTAATACAGTTCAAGACAAAGACAGCTAACGTAAGGAAAACATTAACTGAAAACAAAAAAAATAAAGCAAATTTCCACATGTGTTGGTATAACAACAGATACATATAATGGTATGCTGAAATTGACACAGGAAGTGCAATCCTGGTATTTATTTCCCTTTGCTTTTTGCCTTCCAAACTCAAAAAAAGCTCTTCTAACTTAACTTCCACATTTTCACATAAAACTTGCAAATCAAGTCAACTGATGATACATTTGATTCAGAAAAACAGATATAATTAATATAACATTATAAAGACAACAGCATAGGGTTAATGATTACAGGTTGCTATGCAGTAGGTGTGAAAAGCTGTGATGCTCTTAGGCTCAATTTATAAACAGAGAAAAACATTATGTAAAATAATTACTTAGATCTGAGTACACTATTCATGACACTGCCCAAATAAGCATCAAGAAAACAAACAAAAAAATGCCCTCCTTTTGCGTTTCCTCCCCCCTTAACCTCCTACCCCTCAGGGAAAGGAACAGTCAAATCAAAAGCCTAGGAAGAAATAAAAATAGCAGCTGTATCCAGGGATATTATTAAGGAAAGGGAAATCATACATATTTGGGTATTCTAAAACAGTGAAAACAAAATTCCAGACACAAATCTTTCACTTGGGAAAGCAAGTTAGCTGGTTTTCTGGAAAGTAATTTATTACATTACATAACAGAAAGACAAACTGACAGCACAGATACGGCTTTTATATGCCCTAATGTTGTACTTAGAGACCCAACATTAGGCATTGCTCAGGAACTAATAAATTACTCTAAATTACCACCTGATTTTTTAAAGGTAACAGTAGTGTCTAGCTGTAGACTTAGCATTAGATAATTTCAAATTTGTTAAATTAATTCAGCGTGTGATTAATTTTTCAATAGTATCCTGAACTGACAGACATATGTCAAACAATCCCTATTTATGAAGCTACATTCCTCTGTTGGCTTGGAGCTCCACAGTGGCAATGTCAGAAACCTCCATTAACTCCACAGTTTGTCTCACATAAGATTTCTTCCTAAGTGCTCATAATACAGGCTACTACAGAATTGCAGAATGTCTCTTCCTCCATTCAAGGCAGACATTGCAAATATTCCTTTACTCTCAGCGATATACTTCATGAGCTTTATTTCTAGGTTTTTATTAATTAATATTTCTTGTTTTACTGACTCAACTCTGAAATGTCTATAGGTTCTAAGTCATAGAAACGAATATGGTATTATTATTCTATGAAGATTACAAAAAAAAAAAACCCACAAAAAACCCTTTGGGTTAACAACTCCTGAACATGTTCTTAGTTTTAAATTAATGTGAATTAACTGAAACAGCTTGTGGTTCTATTTCTGTTCTTATTTGCATGATAGGTTTGATATTGGACAGGTTGTACCTATACCTTCAACACAGCACAAGTATAGACTCTTCTTTATTTTTAGTACAACAGCTAAGTCTGCTCTTCTCCTTTATAAATGTATTATATTACCTTCGTACTATCTTGAGACTAAAAAAGGAAGAAGATAAAGCCAGAGATGACTTTTCATCCAGCATTAACACACTGACATTACTAGTTTTTATTTATTTCTGATTATTTTGTCAGGATGGAATAAAGTCTTTCAAAGATTTCCTTTAAAATCCTGGTTTGATTCAAGTTCTAGATTAAAGTTAGTTTTCATTTTTACTTTACTTTTACCTCCAATATTAAAGTACACCATTTTAGTGTCCAGAATCCAGAGTCTCTGTTATTTTAATAGGCCTTAAAAAGTTACCTTGCTGGCTAAACCAGGTTGCATCATTTAAACTAGCTGGAGTCATAAAATGGAACAGACATAGTATGAAGAAAAACTTTTGAGATTATCTATAGAAGATTCACCACATTCCTTACAGAAGCAGGTATGTGAACTGGAATTCAAATTTTGTTATGAAGAAAGCTGGAAGGAAAGCCTAGCAGCACCTGAAATTAAAAGAGAACAGAAATGCTGAGCAGGGCAAGCAGCCCTGGGCAGAACTACTTCCTGGTAACACCTAGGTTAAAGTAGATTAGTCATGTTTTTTATCTAGACGGACTTCCCCAGAGGACACAAGCCCGCAGGAACCATACCTAACAGCACCAGGAGGATGAGCGGAGAGTGTGAAAAGCTGAAACAGCCTTAGGAGATAAATAGTCACAAGGAACATTCAAGAGGTTTTAAAGCTGCTTGTGGCAAAAAAAACTGCACTGGCACCTGCTTCATCATTCCTTTTTCCTGATAAGACGGTCAAGACTGTCTTGTACCAAGGTCTTAAAATAGTAGCTTCAATAGGAGTTCAAGGAATTTATAAAAAGCAATGTGGACTAGCGGTCAAAGTACTTTCTTCTGGTGCTGTGTGTAGCTTACTGCTAAACACAACCTTTAATGGATTCCTTAATGGATAGCATTAACTGAAGCACCACTCACAAAGAGTAAAAATTAGCCACATGACAGCTAGGCAACTAATTCAGCACATTATATGGCAAAGGAGATTGATACCACATGGCACAAAGGATTCTTTTAAAATTTGGTTTTAATCAATTACAACAATAAAATTGTTTAAAAAAAAAAAAAAAAAAAAAAAGAAGGGAGGGATGTCCAGTCCTTTACATCCAAAAAAAAAAACAAAATCAAAATCACCAATGCCCTATAACAAAACCCTTGAAATCAGCCCTTGAAATTCCCATCAGAAAAAAGCCTCTCATTCCAGACTACAAACAGGCAGCTCACATAAGATCGACACGTTGTGCGGGAAATACATTAGAACTACTGTAGAATTCAAATCTTATTGTGATAATAGGATTTTTGAAAGTCTACCTAATTGATGCTTTGGTTAGATACTATGCAAGATGAGCTGTGATCTGCTATACTGCCTTTAGTAACAAATGGCTCCAGTGAGTGGTTAACTGTAGAGATATTTTAAAAGACTCACTGATTTTAGAAAATACATTGAAGAGGATTATTAGAAGGCATTCTTATATTCATGAATGAGTAGAGGAAACTATTAAACACTACAAACCAATGGATTTTTTACTCTGTTTAGCCAAGATATTTTGTGAAGCAGAGTGCAAATGAGTAAAAGAAAACATTCCTTGAACAAATGGAGATCTGCAAATTTTGCAAACAAAACAGAAAATGTACATAATTTGCAAATAACAGTGATTCAGGGATACAATGCCTATCCTCAGCTGGCAAACAAACTATTCTGTATACAACAAGCAGACACATAGCAACTTCAGGATAACAGAAGTGCTCTGCCACAATCATAAATGAAGAAATATTTTTTGCAACTATACCTATCAGATTTGCTCAGAGAGTGACTGTCAGAATCACGACACAGTAACAACACAATTAGATAAAATCCAG
>JBCJKH010025147.1:0-18756 GCA_039877255.1 Loriculus beryllinus | reverse complement strand
AGAGCCTTCACAATCCAGCCCAGCGTATATACCACTGCAGAGACAATTGGTTTTATATGTTTATATCTATATATCTTGTTTGCCAAAATCCCTCACTCTGGCAGCATCCCTCATGAGTGATGGAGATGAAGCAAAGCCATGTCACCCAGTGGGGGTAAATGTGCCACCTATGCCTCAGCTCCTATTTGCTGAATTATGCTCAAGTCTTCCCTACATCAGCATTGTATGGCTACGACTGAGGGGAGAGACTGGAAAAACAGAGGTTTGGCTTCACTCCTCTGACACACGAATGAAAGGAGTGGAGGTGGTGAGGATGGAACCCCCTTCAACAGCAGTGAAGCTTTGGATTAGCTGAAAGTAACCACAGATCACTCCTAGAAACACTCCTAGAAACCAATCTCAAGTGCTTATGCTTCTACGAAATGGGGAGAGGGAAACGGGGGCTGGCAGATGAACTTAGTGAGTCAGTCTCAAAAAGGTTTGCCATCAATTCACAGCTATGTTTTGCGTTGACAATAAGAACACAATGCACAGCCTTGCTTGCATTTCTGCTGCGCTCTTAAGATCTGGCATTTGATTAAAGTCATTATGGGCTACTACACAATGTGTGTGGAAAGGCATGAAGACTTCCCACAGGAGTGAGCCTTCACTGAGCTCCTCCCAGCATCCCAGGGTGACAATTATTCCACTGTTGTGCTCTCTATAGAAGACAAATATTTAATGACTTTTGATAGACATTTCAGACTGTCCCTCTTTGATGCGTGTTTGTGTTTCAGACTTGCTTTCTTCCTTTTGTACTGCATTACCAAAGGGGAAAAACTGCCTCCTATCAGGTTTACAGGTTCTAATAAGCCCCTCAATTCCCTTGCAGCAAAACTCATGGCAATAGCGAGTGATTGCTCTTTTTGAGTTGTTTTTTTTCCTTTTTCAGTGCTTCTGGCCCATCTGAGACAGGGTTTCATCAGCAATTCAGGACAGCTGGAATTCTTAATAAGCCAGAGCTTGAAAGATCAAGTAAAATAATAGACTTTTTTAATTTCATGTTTCTTTTTGGCATTCCTGCTTCCCCTATTCTTCTGTCCGCATCCAAAGCTTTCTTCTGATTCCCCAAGTTTCTCAGAGGGAAACAAACATGCTGTTGCTAAGTGTTATTACCCATGGGTCTGCTGCCACCAGATATTGTACTATACCATCTTCTAAAGTGGAAAACAGTTAAATCCATCCTTTTCTTGTGCAGCTGCCTGGCAGGAGACAGTGGGCAGCAAGAATGCCATACAGGGGGTAGAAGAGAGCATAGGTCTTAGTAGAGTGGATCACTGGTCTTTTGGGGACAAAGCTGCAAAGCATCATCCCTTGGACGGGATGCAGTCAGGCAGCAATTCCTTCTTTCTGTTCTGTGAGTGTCTAGAGATTAGAGCTGACATGCATTGGTTCAACGGGTTTCAGATGTGCAGCATGTTCAATACAATTTGCCATGATAAATCTGTAGTCCTTTGCAACGGGACACAGTGAGGGGCTCTTGTCAGTGTGAAAGCATTTGCAATGTACACAGCCACCTCTCTACATTGCACATTCTGTTAAGCAAGTATTAAATTTATGTGCTTGCTGGCATAGCCAGATGTGGAAATATGATGGATATTACTTCTCTGAGAGGAAATGCATTGGAACTAGAGGTGGAGCTGTGTTAGTAATCACTCAAACAGCTCTAAACTACACTTTTCAGATAGGGGTGGAGATTTTCATTACTATTTTCCCTTGAGGAACTTGTTTCAATTTAATTATTCAGCCCATTCTTTTCAATTTCCCATCTCTCTCCTGGCAGTTTCAAGAACCTGGAGGAGCTCTGACACATGGATCATGGTGGGTTGACATTTGAGAGCCTTGTGTGTCCTGCTGACAGACAGGGTATGCAGCAAAACACACACTATCTGTATAACATGCACAGTTTATTAAGCAAGCACACTAAAGCAAATAAACACATTAAAGAAAACATTCGCCCTAATGTGAATCAAATATATCTCTATATATACTAAATAAGTACAATAAAGCAAATCAGATATATAGATATGCAAAGTACAGAGGAAAATTTGCAGTGCATCAAATCATTACTGCACAGAGAGAACAGTGATTAAGAAGAAACACATCACAAATCACTACCAAATCATCATCCAGGTTCGCACTTCAAACTAGGAAGCCCCATTGTAACTAATGTTGGGGGTCTCAGGCAACTGGGAAAGCTCCTACATGGTGCATCCATCCAGTCGGATTTATACCAGCTCTGTCATTGTTTACTTATGGGGCCATGCCGTTTCTCATGATCTCACTGTTGTCCACACCGAGAGCGTTGACCCCAGTGTGGCCAAATGTGAAGGTCATTCAAACAGCTGCACACCTCTGTTTTTACTGCCTCCTTCTGACAGTCACAATGAACATACACTTATATACTCTACCGAATGCACTGTGACAAAAAGCAGCCATGAGTGGGAATCAGCTCTCAGCTACATTCCCATCCATTACACTCATTTCTGTGTCTTTTTTCACTGTCTCTTTTCAAGAACTTTTCTTGCCACTTCCTTGCACTGGAATAGCATCCTCATGTCAAATACCTCTATTCCCTTGCAAGCCTCCTCCCACCTCTTCACTCCTTTCTCCACCTCCTCATTTCAGCCTTGCATTACCATTCTTGTCCCCCCTGACCTTCCCTCAGATAAAAATTGGTGTTAATCTTTGGGAAACAACCTTCTTCTAAAAAAATATGCAGAAATAAAGCAGCATTATTGCATTGAAAAAGAAAATCAGCAATGCTGTCAAGGATTATGAGCTACACGTCCACTCCCAGCCACCTATTTGCCCCTTCTATTTGGTATTGAAAATTGGAAGCATTTCAGTTTATCTGGCAACTTGGATTGACATAGGGTTTAAAAGGTGGAAAAATGTGATGGTAGGTTTGTCATGGAAAAAAACCCTACGAAATATCATCTGTACTATATATCAGGACAAAACACACACACACATACACAGAGATGTAAAGATACTTAGGTGTGCAGATGTAATAATAAAGAAAGAGAAACAGCCCTTGAACTCTTTCATTTAAGTTCTATCAAATACAGCTCATTCTGACAGCAACATAGCCCGTTATTTTTTATGTGGCTCATCACCCTTTTCCTTAGCTCTTTTTTGCTCATCTTCCCATATTTTATGTTATTCTCATTTAGACTGTGACAACAAAGGAGCATGAACTGTCTTTCTCAGTCTTTATAAATAGAGAGTATCTGGATGCTCAGGAATATATGACTGTAAACATATTGATCATGTTACACACACACACACACACACATATATACACACATAGATGACAAATAATAAATGAGGAGTTTCTGTTTGTAAACGACTCAACCTGCCCATCCAGACCATGAGCAAGAGTCCAAATACTTTACATTACACAGATCATGAAGCCCCCTGGTGCAATCCTGCACTTGAATGTGTGCTTAATCTTAGGAGTATTACAGTGGCAGTCAGGGTACATAAACCATAGTGGAAGTTGAACATGTGCTTAATTGCCTTCCTAAAATACGACCTCCAATTTCAACCCTGCAGACTGAAGGTGGAAAGTAGAATATCCCCTACTCATGCTCTTCAACCTTGTCGTTTTCAAATCTGTGCTGAAGAAGGAAAAAGAACAGTTCACAAGAGATTTGTATTTTTTCACAGCTACTTGGTGAGCAAAGTGTAGGAAATTCCCAGACATATCATAGGGCTTGCAGGAAGCGATTATCCAAAGCAATAGTGAGCTACCTCAAATGGATGTAACATGTATATTTATGTATCTGTGGTGGGTATGATGGAAATAGCATATCTAAGAAGGCACATCTAATATGTTTCTGAGCTGGCAGCTGAAGATTTTCTTTAGCCTCCAGTGATTTATTCAATAACAAGCTGTTGGGCTCAGACAGAAAAGGGATATGAAAATAAAGTGTCTCAAGAAAGGTCAGATGATCACTGAATGGCAGAGATAATACAATGTCAAAGTTACTTGGCTGGGGGCAAATCCACTGATCTATGGTTTCATTTGCTTGGTTCCCAAGAGATGTGGCCTGTCCTTCTATCCTCATCCTAATAATGTGCATTCAGGTTAATCTGACAATGTTCTCCAGGAATAAGCTCTGCATTTATTAAAACAGCTCCTTCTTTCTTAAAGTCTTGAGCCTCTGGGTCAAAATAAACGTCAGCTTTCAGTGTTCTTTTAAACCTTTTCTTAAGAGCAGGGCCAAAAGGGGTATGAGCAAAGACTGTGAACTGCTTAGAAATGCGGTCAATTTATAAAGCCCTAAAAAAGCAAGTTTGTATGTGCACAATTCAATGTACTTATGATGCAGACAAAGTCAAGTTTTCCAAAGCAGAAAGACTGTGTAGCTCCATCTGTGCTGTCTTTGAGTGCAGGCACAGCCCAACACAGAGCCTGGAGCTGCAATTCCAACTGGGGTTTGCAATTGCTGCTGAAGGTGACACTTGGCAAAAAAGTTTGTAACTGATGTGGGAAAAGACACCACAACCTTGAGAGAAAAGGGACTAGAATGTGCTTCTGCTGCTTTTTCTATTGGGTGGGCTTATGGTTTGACTCACTGCTTATACTGAGCTACTGGGCTGTGTCACTTCCTTTATCCCCATCGCTCAATGCCCTAATAGGCCTAGAAGGGTTCTTATTCAAGTGGTATAGTCACGTTGTCCTCCTTGGACCTTCCCTGCCTGTTACAAATTAGATTCATGGAGTTAAAAGGGGGGCAGTGGAAGAGGAGAAGGGCAAACACCAAATAGAAATATGATTTAAGCATTCTACACTAAAACCGGCTTTTTTACCCTTTAAGACATTTTTTTTCCTTGTTCTTCTTTCTCATTACACATTCCTAAGAAAAGGGAGGCAAAACTTTCTCATGGTGTTATGAAAAAATAAAATTATTCCATTTTTTCATGAAAAGGCAAGGGAGAACTCATGAGGAAGGAATAGGTGACTCTTGGTTTGAACCAAAACCAGTTTTGTTTGAGGTGTGAGTATTCTTTGCTAATTGCTTTATCCATATTATATATAACAAAATAAAAACAAAACTTTCTGCATATAAGAGCTGAAGAAGATCTGGCTGCAAATTTCTTCATGAAACTTTTCCATTTCATTAAAAATGCTTACATATATTTTAAATATACAAACAAAATGATGGGCTCGAGGCTTTTGGGGATGACAGCTCAGGCTAATGGGCATAACACTACATGGTAGATTATGGAGATGTCTTGCTACAAAATCAGCAGCATTAGTAGACCAAAGTGAAAGACCAATCACTTAAATTTGCTGATACAAGAAGGTGTAAGGCAAAATTCTTTTGATCTTGAACCAGCAAACACTTGGTCTGAGTGCAAAGAGAATTTTTAACTGTAGCACATGAAATATATGGTCTGTGCTGCAACAGCTGTGTATGTTCAATTCAAAGGAGAAACAGGAATGCTTTGACTGTAAAATAATCAACAGCATAGTCAGGATCCAGACACAGGTTGTGAAGGGTGTAATTGGTGTCTGAAGTCTGTTAGGATATGCCTACACTATATACTTTTTCACTTGCTGAAGCACAGCAGATGCCAGGCTGCCTGCATCTCTGCAGTGGATACTTAAGGGGCATTATTCAGTATGATAAGAACCAGCTGGCTTTGCCATGCCTTGGTGTCCACAAGCTCCTATGCTTATGTGCAGCCTGGGCTTCTAACAGGTATTGGGCTCCAGCTGTCTTTGTTTTGTAGATAACATCACAAGGCAGAGAGTAATCCAGGCCCTTGGTTAGTATGTAGACTCACATAATTTCATCAGAAGTATTAACCAAAGGTCTCAGAGAAGACATGCCAATATATGAGCTCTCCATGCATAGCACATAGAAGCCCAAAACAGGTATAAACCAGACAGTCTTGCAAAACAAAGAAGAGAAAAAGAAAACAGAGAGGGAGACCTATTTAGTGAGTATAACATTAGTATTTACATAATGATGGCACCATATACCAATGTCATATGAGAAGGTTTTGAACATTTAAGCAAAGATGCAAGCAAAACTTAATATATTAATATGTTGAGTGTCTTCTAGAGGAGATATAGAAATCAAGTTGACTTTTACAAACTTGCTGGGTATAATGTTGTAGTAGTGCCTTGTCACAGGCGTCTGTGTGCATGAAGACATTATTTTTGGACCATCCTTCTCAGATGATAGAGCTATGTAATATTTTTCCACCAAACAGAAGCTTTGGTTGTGCTTTACGAGACAAGGTTTGGACAGCAAATGTACTTGCACTGACACCTCTGGAATTATAAAACAGACAGCACTCACTCATAAGCAGTAAACAGAATAGAACAAGGTGTGCAAGAAATTGCAGTCTCCATGATGAAACTCTTCTTAATGAGAAGACCATCATGCAGCTCCCTTGATCCTTTACAGTGAAGGAGATATGCTTCCACTGTCCCAGGCAGAGCACAACTGTCCCATATGCAGGTGCACCCCTTTTGCTCTCTTTGAGCAGATAATACATGGTCATGGCATCTGTAACTCTACATGGATACCCCATTAAAACACTTGTCTATTAGCTAGAATACATTGAGAAAACACTGCCTTGTCCTTCACCCTGAAAGTGTGAAAGTGATCCCACTTAAGAGAACATACTCAAACCGATTTGTACCATTCCCAGCTCACAGACTGTTTTTCTCTGATTGCTGCTGCAAATTTTCAGGCCCTCTTTGGACACCCACAGTCTTCAAGGAGGGTATTTTTCTTCCTACCTGATTGATAAATACTTCTCAGGGTCTCCTGACAACTGAATCCCCTTGTATTTATGAAATCTGATTAACAGAGCACTAAATTTCAGCTAAAATCAAATCAGCAACACCCAGTGTGAGATCTGCTTTCTCTTCACATCTGCATAAGTTAAGCTTGATCTGTTGGTTTATTTTACTCCAGGGTTTGTTCATTTGTTCCTTCTTTATGTATTTTGCCTATGCTAGTGACTTTAAAACTATATGAATCGACTTCCTTGACCCCCCACCCCCCCCAGTACTTTCAATCTTCTTGTCCTTTTGGAAATACAACTACATGCTCTTTCTTTATCCCTGTGAGGGGCCAAATCTCTTGTCATGTAATTTACATTCTTCAGGAGACAGCATTGGTAATACAGTAATAGTTTATCACCAGACTGATAATTAACAGCTCTGGCTTTCTTGTCATAATAAGACTTTTTTTGTCTCCATTGTGCCTTTTCTTTGGTTTCCTTTTGTCTATTTGGTTGCCTTATTAAATGCAGAGCACTCAATTCCTGTAATGTGTTATATTTTCCTCTGAAGAAATCTTTGCCTCCTACTGCTTTTTCTTCACTATATGTTCAATCTTCTTCGATTGCTCTCCCAATTACTATCTTAAATATAGAAAGACCTGAAATGCCTTTGAGTACTTCCAAAACAGAAAATACTGAAGGAGAAAAAGTAGTGCACTTACTTCACTTTTAATAAATATACATGTCTCTTTACAAGCGTATTTGTCACGCTAAATGCCATTCCAATCCTTCCTTTTTGTTGTCATTGATGGCTGCCATTGATGGCAGAGACTTTAAGGCAGCCTTTAAGTGACTTGTGAATGCTGACCCCATCCTGAAAAATTCACATTAAAAGAAAAATATAGAGAAAGGGAAGAAGGGGAAACAGGAAGAGAAAAGAATTCTGAAGTCCCCAGTTTAGTGGTAGAGCAGGGAGTATAAATTATCCACAAAGCCCAGTTCTGTCAGCATCTCCTCAAATCTCACAGAGTCATAGGATCACAGAATGATTCAGGTTGGAAGGGTCCTTAGAGCTCATCCAGTTTGAACCCCTTGCCATGAGCAAGGATACCTTTCAATAGACCAGGTTACTCCAGCCTGGCCTTGAACAATTTCAGGGACTCAGAGGTTTACACTTAGATACAGCCTAAATGCTGGGAACCCTTACTCAGGACTTTGAGATTCCTCTTCTGAATGTATCCTTATTTTCTGTGCATCTGAAAGTTTGGACTCTGGGTATAAAATGGACAGGAGAGAAGAACGGTGGGAGGCACATAGATAGGGGAGGATGAATCTTGGGGAAAAGGTCAGATTCAGGTGCATTGAAAAGCCAACATCCTGCACTGATCCTCCCATCCAGAAGAAAGTGTCCTCAGGTTGTGCTCATGCATAAGACCTTTTATTTTAATTTAGCACACTTTACACTCATCACATGTAAAATATACACTAGGATTAACTGAGAAATCTATACCACTCAGGATGTTATTGGACTCTAGCTGAGAAAGCAAATGGAGTTGGACTGAGCCTACTCAGCATGGGAAGAAGCAAGATTATGATTGATGCTTTTCCTCTCTTCCTAGGGTCTTCTCTCTAATTGTTTACCTTGTGAGTAATCACCTTGGGCTGACTGACTGAGCACACTTTATATCACCATGTTTCTTAAATGGAAAGCAGTGTCTGAATCATACCTTTAATATTCCTTTTCCAAATTGGTTTTCTATGCCATTTAGTACTCAAAGCACATAAATCAACTGAACATAGCAGAAGACATCCGTAACTAGGAATTTCACTTGTCTGAGCTCTTCTCTTAATCATTTCTGTATGACTTCTCTGAATACAGCCAATAACCTCATTTTATGTCATGCTTCTTTGCATGTCATAAAGTGAATAATTCACCAGTTTTGCTTCATGTTAAAATGATGTTGTTGGGGTGGGGTAGGACATAACTGTGCTTTTTATTTGCTTTTGTTCTCCTGGAAAAGGTACTTCATTACATGCTGTGATTGGAATGTTGTTAAGTACAAGCCAGTCCAGGCAAGCCACTTACTTAGGTACTTACAGAGGATTCTTAAAATCCTCAGTGAAATTTAGCCTTCTGTGAGTACAGGGCAGTGGAGTATGTGCATGACATCAATGTGAAATACATTCATCACAAGGATGGAATATATGAGTAATGATGAGAAAGCTCACTATGTTGGGTATGTACACTTTAAAGAAAGAAAAACACTTTTGTTGATATAAACTTTACAGGATTTTGAATGTTCTTAGAGAAACTAAGCTGTGTCTAAGCTGTGTCTTAAACACTAACACATTTGATAGAAATAACATATATTTCTAGTGTTCCAAAAGTGAAGTTGTTATACTTCAGTGCAGCAATTTCACAGTTACATAGATAACTGCCTGCTGTCCGGTGTACTGCTGTACCCAGACAGTACAACATCTCCCCTGTACCCATCAGGGTACAGCATCTCCACTGATCAAGATGCTGGCTGGAGGGGATCTCTGTGCAAGCAGAAGACAGTGCTCAAGCTGGCTGCTAGAGGAGCTGGATGGGGATGTCTCACAAGCTTGTACGAGTTCATAAAAGCTTCAGCCTGGTTTTCTCTGCCTATATCCAAGGGGTTCTCAGTGTGGTGTGAGCAGCATGGTCTGACAACTGGAAGTTACTTACCAGAGCATCGCAGACATGGCCAAGTAGTCCAAGTACCTCAGACTTGCTCTTCAAGGCTGTGAACAATCACACCAAGAAACAGGAAACTCAGAGTAGGAACAAGAAGTTTCTCAGGGAAAGTCTTTTAGGGGTCATTTAAGCTTTAGAGTACAAGAACATTCCAAGGGGGTGGAAAAGAGATTGAAACAGATAAGGCAAGTGTAGTTTTACCAAAAGCATGCAGTGAAAGTTCCAGTCAAGCAATTGATATATTCACTGGGGAGCAAACCTACTGTGAGCCTCTTATATGGGCAAATTCTATTTTGACTTCATAAGGACATGATGGAGTCACAAAGAGTGGTTTTTCAATTGACAGGGAGCATGACAGCTAATTGGTGCAGAAACAAAAGTCAGCAAAAGTTATGTTTCCGTATGATTTGGGATTACTTTGGAGCTACTAAATTAATATGTATTGCTCTTCCTACAGTGCCTGAGTCATATGCATCACGTACTTGGTCTTTACCATGAGAATTTTAGTGAATCTAATAACTTCAGCCTTATAAATAAAAATAATCCAATGCCTGAAGGTTGTAAATAAGATATATCAGCATATGCACAGAATTCTGTATTAAAAAGGCAGATAGGAGAAAATGAGTTATGCCCAGAAAAGACTGAGAGGCTTAATTTGGGTCTAATATGGAAGAGTACAAGAATAATTCATCCTTGCAGAAATATATTACCTATGTAGTACTACAAAAGACAGAGAGTCTGCCAGGTTCAGCTGCACGGAGAACTGTATTCTCCAACTGGGAATAGAGTTTAAATGAAATTCTGAAGGCAAATGGATCATCTCAACGTTTTTGCTCAGAGCCTGTTTTCCTGCTGATTTCAGCTGTGTTTGTACAGGCATTTAGAGAAGAATGAGGGAAATTCCAGCTCCTTGGGTCTGAGTGTGCAACCTGGGGTCTCACTACGCTACAGGGGTGTTGTTTTCCACATCTATTATCCTACTAATTGTAGCAAGGTTACACTCCTATAAAATTGAGATCATGGTATATTCTGAAAAAGAAATGCATGACTTATTAACAGCTGCAGTAGACTTGAACCATTTTGGTAGCACAAAGAACAGGGTACGGTATCCATAGGAAGCATGCTGGCATTGTACCACCAATACTCAACATACATAGAGGGTTTTGATACATCCCCCACCCTCCCAGTTATTTCCAATGCCTTTTAGATGAAGCAGCTCCCTATTTTCCAAGTCTTTTCTAGATGTGGGGGGGCAAGGAGGATGTCACATGCACAGATTCTGTCACTGCTCCTCATCACCGGTCCTTCTGGTAAACTAAGTCATTGCCTGGGATATCAGCTGGAAGTCGCACTCACTGAGGCAACCATGGGTGGACCCTTTCCTAGAAGAATTAATCAGCCTTGGATAATGCTGTCTTTATATACACAGATCCATTGGATTCTCACTGGTATCTAAAGTCCTGTGTTGAATTTGTCATAAATTTAGACCCACATCCTGGATCTTCAGAGAAGGTTTTGTGAGAAGAAACTACCATGTGTGGGGTTACACATCCACGAGGAAAGTGGGCTTAATGTTTGGTGGACTTCCTAGAGCAATGTCTGATAGACAAAGTCTGGTTTTCCAGGGCCTCAGTAAGTCCCTGCAAGAAATAAAGAGCTTTAGCATTATGTGTACAAAGCTTATACAACTCCTCCTCCTCCAAAGGCTTTAAATCATTCAGGCTAATCTAATTATTTCAGCAAGGAGTGGGCTTGCCTCTCTTTATGCACCCTTTCCTCCCCCCAAACACTGCGAAGACTCCAAGTTATCTGGCTACCTTCCAGCTAATTAACTTAACACTGAAGGAAGTACTGAAAAACAAAATTAAAAGCCATTCAATTTCTAACCATCACAATTCCTCACAAAAAGTGATGGCGTTACATCTGTCTTCATGCAGAATATGAAAGCTACTTTCATATGACCTGAACCCCCCTTTTTTATTCCACATCCTTAATCACTACTTGATTAAAAAAAAGAAGCACAACCCCCAACACAACTGATTTCAGTTAAACAGAGAAGGAATACAGGCGTTTAATTTGTTGAAATTCAAAGAAAGTCATCTGGCCCAGCAGATTCTATTGAAGCTCTCAGAGAATACAGAGTCCCTGAACAGCCAAATGAAAGGTATGATCAGCAAAAGAAGATGAGCACGTTCCCAGAGTCATCGCACACATGCTTGAATCCTTGTTAGATCTAGGAGCACAGGGAATTCTGGCAGCCAGACAGGTACATGGCAATTGTGTACAGGTCAGGGGATGGACTGGAATCTACAAGAGACGTTGGGGTTCTGGAGTGGATCCAGAGAAGGGCAATGGAGCTGGTGCAGGGTCTGGAGCACAAGTGTGATGAGGAATGGCTGAGAGACCTGGGGGGTTCAGTGTGAAGAGAAGGCTCAGTGGAGACCTTATCGCTCCCTACAGCTGCCTGAGAGGAGGCTGGAGTGAGGTGGGGTCAGTCTCTTATCCCAAGTAATAAACAATAGGACAAGAGGAAACAGCCTCAAGCTTCACCAAGGGAGGTTTAGACTGGATAGTAGGAACAACTTCATCTCAAGAGGGTGCTCAGTCATTGGAACAGGCTGCCCAGGGCAGAGCTGGAATCACCATCCCTGGAAGTGTTCACAAACCATATAGATGAGGCCCTCAGTGCCATGGGTTAGTGGTGACCTTGGCAGTGCTGGGGTAATGGTTGGGCTTGATGATCTTAAAGGTCTTTCCCAGCCTAGTTGATGCTATGATTCTGTGGTTTCTGTTGTACCTTGATCATGCTTCGGTTCATGCGCTGCCCACAGTGGGTCTGGTTGCATGTGTGAAATTAAGAATGCATTAAAATCTTTGCAAGATAGCTTTGTTCCTGTACACCTGGTAAGACTGCTAAACTTAATTTCTCAAATGATCCCTCTATTTTCAATAGGATCATATTTTTCCTGATAGCATTTTATTCCAGGATTAGGTTTAATAAACATAAGCTTAGTGCAGATAACATACATATATAATATTTGAGCTGCCAGCACTATTTCTCCCACTCTTCCATGAAGCTGGGAGAAAACTGGTGTGTCAAAGAGTAAAAAGAATTATACCTGCTAAATGTGGTGTAAGGCAGACTTCCCTCCTCCTATCTTGGGACCCTCACAGCTAAACTTGATAAAAAGACAGGGGAATAGAAACTCAACTCAGACCAAGGAGAGTCTGCAACAGGCAAGAAAGGGTCTTGCTCCATTCAAGGAGTGCCATTTGAGAAGCTCATATTTTAATGGCAGCATCTCTTTTATTTACAGTGATATCTGATCCTTCCTGTCCTTTTCCACATCCTCAGAGCAAAGCAGGATCTGTGACTCAGTCAGAAACCCCTATGCTTTAGGCACATCTCTGCCACCAGTGTTCTGCAGCTTGCTTTCTGTATGTTGATCCACTCTCAACCTGTGACGTGTGCACAGACCTTCCTTCTCCTGGGACTGAGAGAATGAAAATGGGAGTATTTGTGCAGCCCCAGGGAGATGTGAAATGTTGTGTGAGACACAACCACCCTTGTGAGCCAGGCGCTGATTTAGTGCTGGCCTCATTTCAGTGAAGCTCTGGGCTGTGAGGGAAAGGAGGTGTTAATGCCAGTCGACAGAAAACTCCATTTTTCCATCACGCTTGCTAATCTTAGGAGAGCTCACAAATAATGAAACTTGCATAGGAAAAATCAATATTACATTAAATGACACATGTAAAGAGCTCTCCAAAGTCAACACCAAGTCAGGCTAACAAGCTACAGGACAGACTTGCTGCACTGTTTGATGCAATCTGAAATGTTATTCTGTATACACAGGTCTGGAATGTGATGTCTTTTCAGTATTTCTTTTATGCTTTTAACTTTAATTCTCATTTATGCCCTTTTGCATCTGAGCATTCTTTTCTGCAGGAAAAATAAGAACATCTCTGGCTGTCCTTTCACTTCTCAAGGAGACAAGTGTTAAGGATGCGATCTTGCACCACTGAAATCAGGGAAATGCTGCTGTTGAATGAATGCACAGACACATCAAACTCATGCTGCAGAACGATTATGTCCATTACCTCTCAGTGATCAGTGTTCAGTAATCCAAAAGCACTCAGCACCCTCCATTGTTTGCAAGTACATCTGGAGCTGAAGGAAAATGGCTCTTCCCAGATTATTTCTCAACATGGCATGCAAATGCAGATATACGCAGTGTAGGACATGGCATCTTTCATTTTCATGCAGCACATGACAGAAGGCAGCTGGTCCTCAGAAGTGTTTCAGAATCTGAATTATCACCCTTTTAAAAGGAGCTCTGTTTCCAAGTCCATTTTGAAGACTGGTGCCCTGGATATAGCTCAGATCACTGCCGCTTTCTGTACTTCCAGAGGTAGGTTCACCAGCTCTCTCTGTGCCTGCTGCTGAATTCTGGTGGCACTTGAAACCAATTACATGCTTATACTTGTAACACTGATAGACTCTAAAGGTGCATCTTTGTTAAAGCACTGTGTCCATCTCACACCTAAGCCCTCCAAGCTTCCCAAAATGTTCTTACACCTCTTCCATTTCTGGGGTTCAGACTGAAAAGTGCGTTCACAGTGAGCTTATTGCTTTATGTCCCATGTGAAAATAGAGCAGACCCACTGTCCTATTAACCGTTCACTGCTTAGAGACCTAAAACTGTGAGACTTAGAAATACATAGAAAAACACAGAATGCATAGAATACATAGAAAATACATTAGAAATACAGAGAAAAACTATGAGACTGAGAGATGCAGATTCCAATCCTTTTCCTTCTCCTTAAAATATGTTCTAACCCTGGGTAACACAAAGATGAGCGTGACTACAAAATACATGCAAGAGCAAAGAACAAGGCAGGGATTTATTTACAAGCCTTGGAAGGGAGATCAGCTTGTGATTTCTTACCTAGCAGTGGGATTTGGTAGGCACCTAATAAAGAGAGTTCTGAGGTGAGGATCCTTATGCATTTCTGGAAAAAGTAAAGGAAGCCCAAAGAAGTCAGCTTGGGCTGGATGCGTATCAGTGCTTGGGCTTCCCCCAGCACAATGGCAATTCTGTCTACTCAGCTTTGCTGAAAATGGCCTGGAAATACAAGCTACCCTGGAAGTCAAGAGTCTTTGGGCAGCCTCCAAGTAAATATGTATTGGTGGATCTGGGCAAGGTAGAACAGTGTTGATTCATTTGCTCTACATTGATTTCTATACCATGACATTTACCCACTGCTGAAACAGGTCCCAGGACTCCGTATATCACTTTTGCCTAAGGCAAAACCTGACTTCACAGCAGATAAGCTATTGCTGTACACAGTGGTATCAAGCCTAAAGTGATTAGGGATTGTCTGTCCCACTAAAAAAATAAAATCAATGTTTAATGACCAGTTCCACCGGAGGAAGCAGGGTTAGCTCTGTATAAAGCAGCTCATACAATGACCCCAGGGTGAAATCGGTATCCTAATTAGTCTTATTATTGTACCTCCCAATGCCAAGCATCTTTCAGCTTAGCTCCTGTATGACTTTTCTCTTGACATTTCTTAACGTTGGACCATAAAGACATGATGACTTTGGGGAACTGTGTGGGGTATACACGTGTTTCAAAAGAGAGCTTTGTGGGTCCTAGAGTGAAACATCCCTATTTGTTCTTTTTCTCTTCATAAGAGGATCTCTCTGTAGCCACTGCCTGTATTACATTTCCTTTTATTTAACATCACAGTTTGAAACCATCCGGGGAACAACAGTGTCATTTCTTTATTAGTGCTGCAGAAATGTCTTCATATACAGGCAGTTTTGTAATGGTATCCGTTTCTGTTACAAAGGGCAACAACCCTTCCCAGAGAGGAACCTTTCACAGTGGATAAAATGAACATTAATACTAACTCACATTCACACAGTAGTAGACTACAAGGATTACACCCTGTTCCTCATGGCATGCTATAACATCCCAGAGCTTTGGAAAGGTGATTTGCAGCTCTGATAATAGTTGGATGACTGGGTAGAGCACTTTTACAACACAGCTAGCTGTTTTTCTGCTAATATAATCATCTTTCTGTTGCAATTTTACTAGATTGCATCAATTCCTAGGAAACACCAATTAACACCCATTTGTGCAGAAAAAGACACAAATTGAAAAGTGCTTTACAAGTAACTGCTATAAAACAGAGCATGGTTTTCATATTCATTTTCAAAACATAAGATAAGATGTATTGTCCTTACAGGGTGGAATGTTCATTAGTTTGTACTCCTAATCTCTGCTGCCTGAATAGAAACAATAAAGGAGACATAAATAACTTCATTTTCAGAAATGGCTTCTTTTACTCCTTAGGGTGTCCTCTTTACCTACGTGGGGACAATGCAAAGTGATACAGTCAGGGTAAACATAGAGAGAATTTGGATCTGATAGTCTTGAATGCAGTGTGCATAGACTCGAGGCAGTAAAATGTCAACATGTCTTTTCCCTATTATTGTGATTCAGATTGATTTGCTCTAAAATATGTGATCTATTTACATGAGCAGGAAATGTTATATGAAAAACCCAAAGACGAGGTTTCCTGTTGGTGGAGAACCCAGTGAGCCATCATAATTTACATCAGCTGAGGATATAATCCCAAATCTTCCATAATTTTTTGAGATGCCAGTTTATTTCCCCCATTTTGTGAGTGGAAGGGAGAAATAAAGGACAAAGGAGAAAAGCAGAAGAAAAAGCAATCTGCTTTTTCCAACAAATTGACAGAGTTGTGTGTTTCAGTTTCTGCACAGACTCATATGTCATGCGTTGGACATAAATGCATCAAAGATACATAAAATTGAGATCAATTGATCCAGTGAAATATTACAACCAAACACAAGAGGGAGAGCATGCATGAGATTGGAAGGCATCTATCAGAAGTCACAAGACTCCATAGACATCCTGGAACTGCAGACAAAGTCTGTATTCTGTATGCAGAGGATCTGAAATATAAGCAAATATAAAATCAGTAATAGGGAATGATTTTACCACTGTGCTGTTCTGACTTATGGCTGGGTTTAAACCACAACACTGATCTGGATGGTTCTTTGTTCACAACAGCTCTCACAAGAGAATAAAACAACAAAACAACCTGAACAAAACCAGAAAAAAAACCCTGCTTGCTTGGTGTTTCTTCCCAGCTGTGCTCATAAAATGCCTCTGACTTTCCCCAGTGTGTATAGAGTTGGTTTTCATATCTGCAATACGTTGCATGAAACAAAGGGCCAAATGTAAGAAAACAATAAACTTTTCTGTGGAGGAAACATCCCCTTTGAATGCAAAATTGACATTTCACAGCAACTAGGGAAAAAAATACCCTTCTCCACAGCAAGATCAAAAAGGATAATGCAGAGAGAGATGCTGAGCTACCTGTTACTTTGGCACTTGGCAGCCATGAGACTTCGGTTAAACTTCCAACAGTGAGCTTGAGACTTCGCAGCTGCAGTGATGATGGTGCAGAGAAAAAGCCATTCAGAAATAGCTGTGGAAGAAAGATCTTTAAAAGAAACTGTGGGCTGTTTATAGGCAAGTCTGTTGTTGTAGTAAGGCATCAGTGTGGGACCTTCAAAACGTGCAATAGCGGCTGTCAGGTGCTGGGTGTTGTCTTGGGGTTTGAGAGTTGTGGGACTTATGACTATTTTAGTTACTAACTGTTAACATGTATTTATGCATTTTATTGTTATTTTCTGTGAAATTTTCATTCTACCTGGTAAAAAAAAAAAACCGTTGTCATGCATGTTACTCCTTGAAATGAAAGATTCTGTTATCTGTGCAGTCAATGAATTTTAATACAAAAATGAAATATACCTCTTCTATCAAAATCTTCCTACATGCATAAATTTAGAGATAATAGGCAGAGCCAGCATTTTCACCACAGTATTGCTTGTCCAGAGGATGTTTTTCTTGTTTAACATAGCCTCCAAACTAACATGCAACTATACGTATTTTTCCCCACTCAATACTAAAACTCCCAGTGGATATCCAGTTATTGGGTTTGCATTTTTCTCCTAAACTAGGGGTGTTCTAACTCTGCTAAAATAAGATACAAGCATGGCCATCTTGCTCATTCTCTTCCACAGCACAGTTCACTTAAGGACTAATGGATAACAATAGTCATGAAAAAAATGTGGCTGTCAAACCTATCTTCCCTGGAGATGTGGCTATTCTCCCATGCTTTATAGTCACTGCATATTTCTTTGAATGTAAAAGGCTCCCTGTAGGAGAATTCAGCAATTCAGGTAAAGGGTTGTCTCTGGTTTCAGTAGAGGTTTGGGGCGGTTGCTACACTCAAATGTACTTAAAAGGTCATAAAATTAAGCAATACATTGACATACTTGATTTAATAGTGATGCATGGGGAAAATAAATTTGGAATGGATACTTCTCCCTGCCTTCAACTCCTCATATATTTTGCATATCTAAAGAAAGAGGAGATTTTCTTTGCCCAGAGACCTATCTCCTGGCACCACAATGCTAAAAAAAAAGGGATTTCTTTTAACTAAATCTTCCATGCCTCATAAAGCAGTGTATACATGAATGGTACTTAAAGATTGGTTTATTCATTCTTTAACCTCTTACAGTGCAGTCCTATAATGCATCTTAGTCAAGTCTCTTCTTGTGTATATCAGGTACAAAAGAAAGCACTATCAAAACCAACCTGACTGATAAACTTGTTGGTTCTAAGAACTCTTTTAATCAGATATATGAGAGGAAAACTAAATAACAGCACAACAGGAGGGAAAAGAAGGTGAACTCTAAAGCTGTTGTGAGTTTAAATGAAACCTGGCAATGTCCTGTTTCTGTTCAAGAAAACAGATTATCTACAGGACACTTCTCAGTGGTGTAAAGGAGTTAACTAGCATTATTTGGCACAGCCACTGCCCTGAAGGAGCTCTCCATGGCTTCTCCTAGCAACCAACAATACAATTCGGTCTCCAGCATAAGATATCATGTGGATTTCCTCTGCCATGTGGAAGTTCAGAAATGCTGAATTTGTGTCTATTGTGGCTGTGTTCTCTGTATTTGCTAGGAACCTGCTTTGGCAGAGAGCAGAAGTTGTGGAAGGTTGCTCAATTGTCTTCAACATAAAAAGGACATGGAACTGTTGGAACAAGTCCAGAGGAGGACACGAGGATGATCAGGGGACTGGAGCATCTCCCATACGAGGACAGGCTGAGAGAGCTGGGACTGTTTAGCCTGGAGA